>JASAOL010000513.1:0-74009 GCA_030849045.1 Wallacemonas rigidus
ACATGGCGATGCGCTGAGGTGTGTGTCACGCGTGTGGTGGTTCTACCTCAAAAAGGCCGAAGGGAACTAAGATCTGCGAAAAGAACGCGGAAGGGTACGAGGATGGCTGCTTTTACAGGTAGAGGTGAGCAGACAGAGAGCGACCGGCGAGTGGGACTTGTTTTCTTTCCTTTCAAGTCAGTGTGCTGGTTGTATTACGGATGAACAACAAATTGTAAAACGCGAGGTGCGAGTGACGTTACGTTGTCTTACGTACGACTTTGATCTCTTCTCGTCGTTCACCGAGTTTGGGTGTAGACCGTGCGAAGAAAAAGGAGATGTGACGGGAAAAGGACAGGATGAATTAAGATGATCGAAGGAGAGCCCAGGTATCCGTCCCATCGCTACCGCAACAACAAGTGCGGGTCTCTCTATACGCGGAAGGGACGGAAGTGGGGAACATGAGAGGCACAGTCTCGCTCTCCCTCTCTCTCCGAAAATGGTACGTAAGGAGCTCTGTTTCCAGTGGTCGCGTTTAGTGCACCTGTCAAGACATGGTCAGCATCACCATCCGACATCACTCAAAAATCTGGGCATAGATCGTGTGGAAGACTTGTGTGCGGCGACCTTGTGTGAGTGTGTGGGGGGGGGGGGGTGTTCGTGGGTATGGAGATGCCTATCCTGCATACGATCTCATTTGCGAAGAGACGCATCGCGCCTCCTGCGCGTGTTGATCACTCGTGTCCGTGAAGCATGGGAATCGAATCTCGCTCTTCGGCATTTCCTCATTGCCACCGCACGTAGCGGGTCCGTGATAAGTCACAACGAGAGAAAAGGCCAGCGCGTGGTGTCCGTCAGCCCTAAAGGGAGAGGCGCGACTGTCGCGATGCTGGCCGCCCGGGCTGAGGCGTGCTGCGGCCTGTCAAGACATACAAAAGGCCCGTCTCCTCCAAATCGACTGTGCCGCGAACACCGCCGTAGCAATCGGCGTAGTAGAGATGAATAACGGCAGCCAGCACCAGCAGGGCCTCGAAAAGCGTCGACGGGCCAGGGTGTGTGACGTACAGACGATCACGGCCTTCGTGGAAGTGACGGACGTAGAAGTACGGCTCACCCACGTCACCAATGAACAGTGTGAGGGGCTCTGCAGACCCAAGCGCACCTTGGTGGCCCAATCGCACGTATGGGTAGAGGCCGGGCACACTCGTGCGCAGTACGTGGAGAAGGAGATGTGCGTCGCACGGCAGGCCAGAGCGCCACTGTTCTGCATCACCCGCGTTGTAATGAAAGGAGATCAGGCCCCGCTGGGTCGCAAGCGTGCGCAGGCGTGCGAGGACATAGGCGCGCACCTGTCTCCGCGCTACCACTGTCAGATCTTGGTCGGGCACAAACGTGGCAGCGACGTCGAGCCGCGCCTCCAACGCGAGTCGCTGGTCATAACGAAGACTCGTGCTGAAGTGGACGCCACTGCGCTGGTGGCTGCGCATGTGCTCCTTCTCTCGCATCAGCAACATCTGCTTTGTGACGGGGGCCATCTGCGCGGCGGTGGCATACGGCGAGGCCGCACTCGCACCAAATCCTCCCATACCCATCGAAGATCCGCCAAGACCCGATGATGACAGCGGGGCCGCTGGTGCCGCATTGGGAACCGTCTCGCTCAGCGGGTTCGAGCAGTCAAACGCCCAGACGTCGTTTGCGTGGAACCAGTTGTCACAGTCATCGATTTCTTTGACGAAGGTCTGACAGACGTCACGGACCCACTCCCGCATGCGCCGCAGGCACAGCTCTGGCTGCGTAATTCGCAAGCTAGACCAGTCGAGACCGGTCTGGGCCGCGCGTACGGCGTCACTACCACCGGCCTCGTACAACACACGCACCGTACCTTGATACATGTCCGCGTAGCCCGTCCCCGGTGGCGACCACGTCCTTGTCGCAGCGGGCATGTAAAGAGATCCTTGTCGGCCCTGCGCGCTGCTAGCCGTCGCGCCAGGCACGCCAACGACCTGCGCCGTCCCTGGTCGCACACGTTGCTGCGCGAGGGTGTCCAAATAGCGAGTCAACTCCTCAGATGTGCGCATCGGTCGAGTCGCGTCGAAGCGTGCGCCTGCTGTGCGATGGTGTCGCCAGTCCTCACTGACACCAGCCGCCGTGGCGGCAGAGGCCAGGCCGTGGGTGGAGCCCGTCGCGGGTGGGCGACGTGGGAGCGACAGGGAGGGCACGCTTGCCTGAGGGTCCTTTGTCTTCGCTGAGCGGCGCCCGCCGGCTGAAATGCGGTCGATATCCGATGTGTGTGTGCCATGGTCAGGACCAGCGCACAGGGAGAAGGCGATAAGCAGTACACCGCAGAGCACACCGCCAAGAAAGAAAAAATGTGTGGCCTGATTCAACCAGCCTTCCGTCACCACCTCCACGAGAACATCATCAATCCATACGTGTGCCGACGGCGCTGGGGACCACCACATGTGAAGCCAGCACACACATGCCAACGCCAAGAAGAAGCTGGTAAGCCAGGCTAAGTGCGTTCTGCGTGCGCGGCGACCGAATTTATGACGCCGACGGCGCCTCTCGAGGTCAAGGAGCTCCTCCGTATACCCGTCGCGCATAGTGAAGGCGACCAATTAATTCAGCAGACGTGTGAGAGAGAAAAGAAGCCGTGTAAGACGATGCCAACAAACAGAGTAAAAAAAGATGTCTGCTATCAAGGAGCACCCAACGAACAACAGCGAAAAAGGACAAATAAAGAGAAGGTGCCGGGCGGCAACTCTCGTCTGTGCGCGGAGTGGCAACAAGCTCCGATGACGCGCTCCACCGCAGTATGAAGAGGAAATGCGACGAGACGCCGTCGTCACCAAGAGTGATGAAAAACTCTGGGAAGAAAGAAATAAAACAAAACAAAAAGAACAGATTGAGGGGGAACTTGAAGTGGTGCGTCACACGTGTTTTTCACTCCGGTGAACGTCTCTCGCCTTCTGCGGTCGTATCTACTTCTTTTCTTTTTTTTTTCTTTTTTCGCGGAGAGGAGCTCTTTGCCGCTATTCAGCCTTTTCTTCCTTCCTTCTTTTTTTTTTCTTCTCATCATGCCAAAGCAGTGACACGAGCGGGCAGATGAAGGGTAGAGGGTGATGACAACAGAAGTACGGAAATGTTCAGGAGGGCACAGTCCGCAGGTGAGTCAATAACAAAGGATGCCAGCTGGTGGTCTACCCGAGTCGCTCTCAGCGAGCACAGACATCTGTTGCGCTTGTTGATGCTCTCCTGAAAGAGAGAGAAACAAAGAAACAACGATGTGTCGGCAGTGTATGTCTTTGAGCAATCAGACAAGCATCTCTACTATGATTGGTTCCTACCTCTTTCGCATCTTGAGACACCATGTCGCTGTCTGTGTGAACAGCAAAGGCTCGTAACAGTCAACGGTGTGATGAGAAGTTGCACACGGTGTATTCCTCTTTCCGGTTGCTGTCGATCTTCTTATTTCATCTGACATACGCAGATGTGTGTGTGTGTGTGTACAGATAAGAAACGTGTCTTTTATTCGTCGTCTTTTTGCTAAAAAGGAGGCGCAGCGATACGAGTGGCGCACAGAGACACCAAAAAGAAAAAGAGCGAAAAAAAGAAAAAAAGAAAAAGGAGGATCAGACCGCGTTCCTCTACAAGACCGTTGGCACATGTATTCATTCGATGCCTGCAGCCATCGTCTACTCGGCAGACGGTGGCGCCTCGTAGATGCCAGAGTCAACAATTTTGACCGTTTGCGACGGGCGGTTCTGCGCGCCAGTGCGCATCGCTTCGATTTTACGCACCGTCTCCATGCCATCCAGCACGCGACCAAACACGACATGGCGGCCGTCGAGCCACGGGGTCGGCGCGGTTGTGATGAAGAACTGCGATCCGTTGGTGTTCGGACCCGCGTTGGCCATGGAGAGGGAGCCGACGGCGTGCTTGACAGAGAAGTTCTCATCCGGGAAACGCGCACCGTATATAGACTTGCCGCCAGTGCCGTCGAAATTGGTGAAGTCGCCGCCTTGAATCATGAAATTACGGATGACGCGGTGAAAGACTGAATTCTTGTAGCCGTAGCCGTTTTCGCCGGTGCAGAGCTGCTTGAAGTTCTCGACCGTCTTGGGCACAGTCTTTCCGTAGAGGCCCATGATAATGCGACCCGCCGGCTGGTCACCGATCGAGACATCGAAGTATACCATCGACGTCACCTCCGGGGTGCCATCCGCAGCGAGAGAAGGGCTGGTGTTGAAGCACAGGGCCAGCGTCATGAGTGCGAGGACGCTCAGCACGACGGTCGCACTGCGCATGACTGTGCGGCGTGAGAGAGATCGAATCGTGGTTGACTACGTCAACAAGAAAACTGAACAAGAGGAACAAAATGAAGCGAAGCGGGTAGGAAACGCGCTGACGTGAGTGAGCACTGTCCACCGGATTCGGTTCGAATAAAAATAGAATAGTGACGAAGAGAAGACGGGAAATGGAGGAGTTCGATGGATGTGGTGCGTCATGGGGTACAGAGGAAGAGGAATAAGAAGCGGCCGGAGGGTAGTGCGAGTGCGTGATCTGTGAGCTGTGTTCGTACAGTGTCGACGACGCGCAGGGCGTTCTGGACCACAGCAACGGTAAAAAAGAGGGAGGCGACAAGAGAGGAAGCCACAATGTCAACGCGATGGCAGAACAACCTGTGTGACGCGGCCCGTGCGTTGCATTGCGTTCGCGAGAGAGAGAGAGAGACGGACAAAAGGGAGGAGTGCGACTCATACATCGAAAGATGCAGAGTCGCGTCCAGGGGAAGAACGTTTCGTGTTCAAGTACCACAGAAATGAGCGTGCATTGGTAACGCAACAAAAGCGTGCGAGCGTAAAAACACAGCAAGTGCAATGAAGATCAGACGGAGAGAGAGAGCGAAAAAAAAAAAGAGAGAGATTGTAAAACGAGTGTGTGAAATGTACATGCTGTTCATCGGACTTCGTTTTCTCTGACACACACCGACACGCTCCACGCGAGTTGTGGCACGAGAAAAGCGCGAGGTGCGTAGAGGGAAAAGAGAGTCGTTTCTATCGAAGAGGTGTGAGAAGAGAAAGGAGGTACGACGAACAGCCGTAAAGGAGAGCGGAAAAAAAAAATCGTACATCAGGAGAAGCGCTTCATTTTTTCGCTGCGATACCGGTGCGTGAGGGGTGGCCTGGCGAAGAGGGTGCGCGGCGGCGCAGACGTTCACGCACAGACATGAGCACAATGCCCAGCATGTTACGCCCAGAGCCGTTGTCGCCATCTCCCCAGAAGTCGTCGGTTGGTGTGTGATAAACAAGGACTTTGCCTTCTGTGGCCAGAAGCACGCGGCGGGCTGACTCGTTCTGCTGGAACTTGAAGTAGTTGCCGATAAGCATGACGTCGATCTTCACTCGATTCCAGTCCTCGTGCTGGTAGTTCTTGGCCTCTGCTTCCTTCACAAGCCGCTCCAGCTCCCACACACTGGCGACGGTGTGGATGCGCGCCTCACACGGCGATCCGCGGAAGCGCTCGCAAAGGAAGTAATGATGCAGAGACAAGTACTGCTTGTGACGCACAACGAGCTGCTGTGGTGAGAGGGGGCTCAGTACGCCGTACTCGGGATCCTCGGGTTCGCAAAAGCGCGCGACGGCGGTTTTGGTGGACATCAGGAAAAAAAGGAGAGAGAAAAAAAAAAAGGATGGCAGACGGTATCGCAGCTGAAGTGCGTGCCACTCACGTTGAAGAGATGAGAGAGCGAAGTGGTGGTAATGAGTTGTGGAGTGGGAAGAGAAGCGGAGAAGAAACGATGAGAGTTTGAGGAGGAGAAGGAGGAGCACAAGACAGAGACAGAGAGAACTTGCAGAGAGCCACGGCACTCGCACCAAACAAAAAAAAAAGGCACGTACACCTACGCGTACACACAACAAGGCGGTGTGGCTTTACTGCTGTGGTGTGCGTTGGTGTAGCAGCTGGTGTTGCCTGGTTGAGTGACCCGCAAGGTGTCGGGGAGAGCCGCTCTGTCACGTACACAAGTGCGTAGCCCGAGCGCGGACGTGCAGTCCAGTAAGGGAGGGCCAGGGACAAGCACACGCATACACACAAAAAGATAGACGTGTGTCTGTCGCATGGTCAGGCCAGAACGCTCTCTTGGCGCGGCCCACAACCCGTGTGGGACAGGTGTGGCTTGTGTCATCGTAATTCTATTTATTTTTTTATTTTTTTTTTTCACGAAAGTCTTTGGAATAGTGCCATACGACAAGTGGGGGAAAAGAAGAACGGTCGCCGCGTCTCTTGATGTCGTACGAGCGCGAGGGAGCTGCGCAAAAAGAGGAGAAAACTAGGAAGAGGGACACTGTATCGAGATGCAGTGTACGAAGAGTGTGGTTCTCGTCCGATACTCTCACGCAGCGCGTTTTCACAAGACTTCGATGCGTCGCAGGTGTGGGTGTCGTGGCGAGGTCATCTTGAGCCGAAGAAGTTCACGCTCCACAGCACTTTTTTTTTTTTTTGTTGTTGTTGTTGTTGTTGTTGTTGTTTTCACTGCTCGTGTTGTCGTGTATCTGCGTCGTGCTCATCTTCTTCGTCCTGTTCGTCTTCTTCGTCATCGCTCAGCCTCCTTACTTGGCGGACACCACGAGCGGTTTTCCTTTCGGTCAACGACAATAAATCATTCTCAGCGTCACCTCCCTTCCAGCGGTCACGTCATCAGGGTAAAACGAGATATGAGCGAGCGCGCTGCTAATCCTTGCGGAGTTCGAAAGTCTCCGTGCGGACGCCGTCCTTGGTGATGATATAGAACAAGACGGCGTCACCGGTGTGAATATCGCGCTCGCAGGCACTCGCGAAGGCGTTCTTCAGCGTGTGGAGAGCCTCGTCCACTGTGAGTTCGACCGGGCCCTTCGGCTTACCCTGCAGCTGCATGTGCTCGCGGCGCAGCAGGCAGTCGAGCAGCGGCTCCACAAAACTGGCCGCCGAGCCACACGTGCCGTACGCCAGCGGCTCCGTGCTGCCCACCGCATCGTAGCTGTAGCACACACCCTTACCCTCATCGTCCAGGCCCACGATCATGTTGAATGTGTAGTAGGGGAAGAAGCGGCGCTGATAAAGCAGCGTCGAGAGGAGCTGCGAGATGGCGTTCGTCGAGGGTGTTTTGCCGCCGTTATTGTACCGATACCACTGGATGCGGTACTTGAGTACTTGCTGGAGCTGGAGACGATCGGCCTGCATGCCGCAGCTGGCGAGGTACGTCTTCTCCGTCAGCTTGAAGAGCTTGGAGGTGTCGTGGCGCGTGTGCAGACAGAAGTCGCCGTTCAGACGCGTGTCGCCAGCCACCACCACGTAGTCCTTGCCGGCAATGGCGGAGGTAGTACCCCCGTTATCCGTGTACGGGCTCCACTGGTGCTCCTTGGCACCTTGCTTGGGCAGCTGCAGAACGGAGCTCGCGAGCTTCTTGCTGTAGTAGTGCTGCCCGTACTCGGCGTGGTCTTCAATCATCGTGGTTATTGATGTGCTTGATGTTTTCCGGGAGAGATAGGAAATAAGAGTGTTTCTGATTTCTTGCGGGACTCAGGAGCGAACAACTAAGAGGGTGGGTCTCCCAAATGGTGTGGCGGGTAATTTTCCTGAGCGAGGGTTACTCAAGAGGCCAACGTGACAGACAGCGAAATAAATGAAGAAAAGGGGGAAAAAGAGCGGCGCTAATGCGGGTGTTCCTCTGTATCAAGAAATCGTCAGAAGAGGGTGAGACGGAGTGGGAGGAGGCGTCAACGAGAATGGGTGAGGGTAGAACCGACTCACAGTGAAGTCGAAATGCGACGCGCCTCGCGTGAGCAGAGGAGCGATGCGCTCCACGCATTCTCTGGCGTAAGCCCTCGGACGCTTGCCCTCCTACGTCCGTGCAGAGGATCGATGCGTACGAGCACCGCGAAGGACGCGCCAACAAGGGCCCGCCCACCTCTGGCCTTCGTATGTGTCTCTGTATGTGTGATCATTCGAGTCTTGTTCATGTGAATCAGAGAGAGAAAAATGGGGACGGAGCCAGGAAGACACAGAGTGGCTGTGTACGTATCCACTACTTGTCGCGCGTGCCGCCAGAAAGATTGTAGGTGAGCACGTCGACGTCCATCTGACGCTCTTCTGCGCGCGCGCGGTAGTGGTGGCGGGCAGCCTCGCAGGCCGGGCACGTGTCCCCACGAGCGCGTACACGACGTGCTTGTTGATATAGCTCAAAGCCCAAGAGCGCGCCGAACGCACAGGCCGAGAGGAGCCACATGCTGTAATTCTGCGCACCTTCATGGAAGCCGAAGTCGCGCGTGTTGAAGATCTCCCAGGGCCGTTCGCGGGGTCGGCGAGCCTTGGGGAGGCGCACCAAGAGTCGATCGGTGTGGCGCAGCATATCTGACCGCAGAATCCGACTATGTACGTGACGCTCGCTCGATGACGAGAGCTTTTGATGCCTTCTTTTTTCCGGCCCTCGCCTTCTCCTCACTGCTTTTCTCGGCGTGTTATGCGTTGGGTCGCAGCGAAACACGTTGATGCACGATGATTGAACGACGACGCTTCAACGCCGCGCGTTGTTCACGAAGAAGCGCACAGGGGGGGAGGAGATGCGAAGGAGGATAGTGAAGAGACAAGAAACGAGGTCATCGAAAGCAATCAATCACGTGGTGCTGAGCGTCACCCAATTGCCGTACACATCGTGTGATCTAGACGTACGCACTGGTGCGCTCTCTCTCTCCTACATGGACGAGAGGCGACACGTGTCTGCACGCAGCCACCTCTGCTGGTGTGTGTGCCAGGAACACACGGTTGAGGCGCACCGCCCTTGGGAGGAGTGAGCGTGAACCGATCGCTTCTGATAGCTGTCAGTCTGTGACGTATGTTCAGATTGATATGACACGCGTTCTCTGATGCATGATGCTCTCTCGCTTCGGTACTTTGAAAATACAGCTTTTTTTTTTTTTTGTGTGTGTGTGTTTGTTTCCTCCTTTTTGGGAGTGTGTGCAGTTGTGTTTTATCAGAGTGGTGTGGTTAATCGTGATCCAGAGAACGGAGGCGGTATAGGCTGGCAGTCACAACGAGGCACAAGACAGCAAAGCACGCTGGCGCCGCATCCATGTACGCGTTCATTGCTTTCGTGTTCGGTTTGTGGACAGCCAATGCCGCGTGTCGGCGCACGCATGTATTTGTGCGTCTTGGCGTTGACGTGTGCTCATACTCAACTGTCCAGGACAAAGTTGGGAATGAAGGCGTTGACGCGGTAGTGCGTCTCGCACTCGGGACAAGTCAGTTCACCGTTCTTCACCGCGACCATGTTCATCACGTAGTGCAGTTGGTGCAGCAGAGCCGAGTCATCGGTGAGATCGGCCTCCTCGAGGGTTTCCGGCAGAGGATCGGGATGGCTGCTCGTCAGTTCCTTGTGCTTTTCGCTGAGCGAGTTGAAGGCCTTGACAAGGTAGCTGTAGTCGATACGGGCAAGCATGCGGCGGGTGAACTCGGCGTCGTACTCCACTGGAATGACTTCGACCTCCTCGGCCTGTACGTCCAGCGGGAACGACTCGCACTTAAGACACGAAAAAAAGTTCTGAGTGAGCAGACGCATGTCTATGCGCGTGAAAGAAGTTGATAAGAAGCGAAAGGGAGGCTGATCGCCGAGGCGCTACGGGAACAAGGCAGAAGCGCACGAGAAGGCGGTATTTAAGAGCGAAGAACAAGGAACGAGATGAGAAGACTGTGATAGCTGACGAGCAGGAGTACAAAAAGACAAACGAACAAGGGGAAGAACGAAGGGCCATATGCGGGCCGATTGCACAGCGAAGGCTTCCACTGTATTTTGACAGTGGATGGGTTCCATCGACGTCGTCATCGTGTGTGTGGGGGGGGGGGTTGTAATCGAGAAAAGGAAGATACTCATGTGCGGCTGAAAGGCCGGATCGCACGCGAGGCGATTCCACACAGTGAAAAGCAAAAGAAAAAGAGCGCCGCGCAAACGCTTCACGGACGGAGGGAGAGAACAAGTCATGTCACCTTTTTTTGTTCCCGACAGACGCGAGCGGCTATGTGCCCGTGGATTGAAACCGGCCGTGCACGGGTGGTGGTGCCGATGACGTCAGCTGCTGCGTGGTGTCAGGGAGTGCGTTCAGCATGTCCAAAACGGAGAAGCCACGGCGTGCTTCTGGCGTCGCGCCAGCAAGAGGCGCAGCTGCCAATGGCGATGGGGACGTCGACGTGGTGAGTACGTGCTGTGCTGATGTGGCTGGTGGCGCTGCGTGAGGTGTTCGCCCCTCCTCGTGCAGCGGTTGTTCCTCCTCAACCGTACCCATGTCGACCTCGAACGTCAGTCCACTCGGGCTCGCCCTCGCTTGCACCGTCAGCTCCTCTTGTTCCTCAGCACATCGTCCTTCGTCCTGCCACGCAGATCCGTTCTCACCGCGTGGAACTCTGGTGCGACGGTCTGCCGTTGACAGCGGTGGGAGCGCGTGACGGCCCTTTGACACTGCCATCAGCGGAACGTGTGGTGTCGAAGCAGCGGACGCCTCAGCAGGTGGCGCGGTCCCAGTGAGCGGTGTGAGCCGCCCGGTGAGTTCACGCACACGGGTGCAAGCCCCTGCGGGTGCCGACGTTGGTTTCCGCACCTTGTCATTCGCCGACACACACTCGCGCGTGGGCGTCGTCGCGGCGACGCGTGACTGCGCGTACGCCTCTAGCAACTGCTTGATATGGGCATTCACGCTCGCCTCGGTGAGCGCGCCGTCCTCGTCTTCCCTGTCCGCTGCCGCATCGCTGTCGTGGGGATGGTGTGTGCTTGATCTCGTCGTCGTAGGCGCCGCTGGCAGCCCCAGGCAGCGCCGGAAGATGGCGTTCTCGCGTTGTAGTGCGCGTAGTGTTTTCAATAGTTGGAGCCGCTCTGCCTCCTGCACGTCAACGCGGCGCACCGGCGTCGCAGCAATGCACCGCGTGCGCTGGGCGTAGTGAAGTGTCTTCAGCGACTCCTCGTAGAAGCGCGAAGAGGGCGTCACGCACGCCACCATCAGGGTCCGGCATTGACCACCGAGGCTGTCCATGAGGAGCTGGGTCAAGACGCTCGAGCGGTACGGCACGAAGCCCGTCTTTTTCTTGTTGGTGGTTTTCGCGGTCGCCTCGCTGGCGCCACTCTGCGCTGAGGTCTTCTTCATCGGCTTGGCCTTCCCGCCGTCGGACTCGCTGCGCTGCGCTTCGCTGGACAGCCGTGACTTTTCCTGTCGAGAAAGCGTCTCGATAACGTGGCCGAGCGCGAAGAGGGACTTGTTAATGGACTTGGTGTCCTCGCCGTCGCTGCCGGTCTCGCTGAGCCGCTCCGACCCGGCGAGATCGACAAAGGTGAGCTTGCCGTACGTGCTCGGCGTGCTGTCACGATAGTGGGTTTCAATGTATACCGTGAAGAACACGTGCGAGCGGCTGCTGTCCGTATTGAGCAGATGGCCGGCGCGATGTCGGCTGGCCTGGCCCTCACGCAGCACGAGCAGAAAGTCCCCCACGTCGACGCACTCGACGAGCAGGCAGTCCTCGACGAAGAAGGCCTGCGAGGCAGCAGACCAGCGACATCGTAGGTTACTCGTGCCCTGCAGTAAGTCGTACAATAACTCGTTGTACAATTCAATGTACGCGCACTTGACGACCACAGATTTCACGTTGGCCTCTGCTCGACGTGCGGCTAAGCACTGGACGAGGTAGTGGACCGCGCGGTACTGCAGACCATCTTCTGTGACAAGAGGGGCATCCGAGTCCGTGTTGGCCTTGCTGTTTGTGGTGTCAGCCGAATCGGCCGCGGAGGTCGACAAGGTGCCGCCGCTGAGCGTGAACGTCTTACCACTGCCGGTTTGACCAAAACAGAGGATCGTCGCGGCACGTCCATCAACCGCATCGTCGCAGTAGTCGGTGATGCGAAGGATCTCGAAAGCAGCCGATTGACT
Organism: Wallacemonas rigidus; assembly: GCA_030849045.1. NCBI lineage: Eukaryota > Euglenozoa > Kinetoplastea > Trypanosomatida > Trypanosomatidae > Wallacemonas > Wallacemonas rigidus. The sequence continues at coordinate 11,925 of JASAOL010000513.1, forward strand.
CGCGCCCGGGCCGAGACACAAATCGAAACAAAAATCCTGTACGCGCAGCTGCGACGACAGCGCGGCGCGCGCACGGGCACTCCCAACGCCCTTTTGTGCTGCGGCAGGTCGTGGCCGCGGGCCACGCAACACATCGCGCTCCGCGGTGGTCGCCACAGGGACGGAAGCGCGGATGCCAAACTCAGGTCCACCTATCCCTGCGCGCTCGCCATCCGTTGTCGAAACTGACGACGACGGGACAGCGGTGTTCATCTCTGAGAGAGGGATCAAAGACAAGCACGGTGCCTCGCCCCGGGCTTCTTCGCTGGGCAGCAGCGGCCGAAGGCGAATAGCGGCGCGAATGTGCTGCGTGGGGACGTCAGTCGTCGCCCCATCCATGACAAAGAGGGGGAGAGAGAAGCGACTGGACTTGCGCGTTTGTGAGAGAAGCGAAAAAAAATCAATAAAGAAAAAAAAAAAAAAGAAGTGTGCAGGGAATGCTGTTGGCGAGTCTTTTCGAGAGGGGTGGGGAGAGATACCGTGCACCGGTGTGATGCGCGTTTTCAGCTCAGTGATAAAACTCGTGCGACAGGGAATTTAACTGTGAAAAAGCGGCAGATGAGCGGTTGTAGGAAACCGTGAGTGGTCGGTGCGTACCTCACGGTAGACGCCACGATCGTCGTGCTAAACCGTTGATATGCCCACACTCCTTTTCTTCGTTCCAATTCTCGTCGAGGCTCCTCAGCAAGTCGGTCGCATCCCGTCTCTTGTTCTTTATTCTCTTTGACTGTGAGTGGTTGCTGTGTGGTCTGCACGTGACGCACACTCACCGACCAAGAGAGGGGGGAGGTCGGTGAGCATCAAATGGAGAGAGATGAGGGTACAAGTTACATGGGTATTGGTCATGGTGCGTGTATCGGTAGCACACGCAGACCGCCGGTGAACAAAGCACCAACAACAAGAGGAGGGAGGTGCCGTCACTTCCATCACTGTCAGGTACATAAAGACAAAAAAAAGGCGTTGATGGTGCACGCTTCCATGCCGTCTGGCACCTGGGCCGCAGAAAGCGGAAAACACAGAGAAGGCCACAGACAGTCTAGTAAGGGGAAGGGGGGCGTGCTCACTACTTCGCACGCGCACCACCAGCCCTGCTGCCCGTACCACGGCTTGGAGGCTTGGCGGAGGCCGTCGGCTCATCCGCCTCGGTCACCTGTGCCGGCCGCATGCCGAGCGTTCTCTCGAGTGCCTCCACGCGCTGGAGGATGCGTAATTCCCGCTCTGTGAGTTGGCTTTCGAGGTCTTCGTACACGTCGTGTACAGCTTTTTCCGTGCCTTTGCGCTCAAAGTGGAGCTCCATGTCCCGGGCCAGTTGAGCAAGGCGTGCCTCCTCCGCCTCACGCGCGCACCAGTCCGCGTGCTGGCGCTCTAGCACGGCCAGCTCCGCCTCCTGCCGCGCGCGGAGAGTCGCTACAGGTGACGAGGCGACGGCCGCCGTCTCCGCGACCTCTGCCGCCTCTGTCTGCTCGTCGCGCGCGAGATCGGATCCGGCGCGCGATAAGACGTGAAGAGCTGGTTTCTTCGTGTTTGTGTTGCTGCGCGAGCGCGTTCGAGCCGCACCGCCGGCACCGGCTGTCTTCGTTGAGCTCGTGTTCGCCGAGGTGGTGGCCGTGGTGACTGCAGACAAAGGACCAGACGCGGCGCCGCTGGGGAAGGTAGGGTGCGCCGCCTGTACGCCCAGCTCTGGCACGACCTCCGCGCTGCGAGCGGAGAGGCACGCCTCGGACAGCGGCATAACAGGCATCGGCTGCTCGACAATGACGCGGAAGGTCGGGCACAGCGGTGGCGCGGCCGGGCCTGACGCCGCCGCGGTGGGGCGATCTGTGGGTCGCTGTCGGCAGGCGAGGATGCGGTAGAGGTGGGCGTGCGGCAGCCACCCACGTCGCGCGAAAAAGTTCAAAAACGCCTCCAGTTCGGGCTCACTCAGGAAAACGTTTTGCGGTGGCAGCGAGGCGATCGCGGCTTGTCGCCTCTCCTCTTCTTCTTCTTCCATCTGAAGTAGTAGGCGCGTCTTCTCGCTCAATTTCTTTTTACCCGCCCCGCCACCGCCGCTCGCGTTACCCACACCAGCGGCAGCCGCCAGCGCCGGATCGCGCTCCTTGGGTTGACGCGGCACGAGCTCCCAGCGGCGCCACATCTCCACCTCCTCAAGTGCGAATCGCTCTAGCGTCTCCTCGAGCACCTCCAGGTACGGACGGGCACACTCACAGGCTGTCGCGTCGTTTGTCCTGTCGGGCGATGCCGCACCATCGGCAGAGGGCGTGGCTGTCGTCTTCACGGGCTCACTGCTGCTGGGTAGGCGAGTGCTCGACGGCTTGCTCGATGTCGGTGCAGCCCCATTTCCGTGGCCTTTGCGGGAACCGCTCGCCGAGGTGGGCGCGCTGCCGGCGTGGCTGTTACGCGCACCGGACATTGGGCTGCCCAAGTTGGCATCCGCTGTGGCGCTCGTGCCTTCCGGTGCGTCAGGCACGGCCGGCGGCGCGATCAAATCACCCTCGGCTCCGCTGCGCACGAGCGCGTCATACCGGAGCCACCAGGAAAGCACGTGATGAGCTTTGAGTGGGGGGAAGTTCCGCACCGCGCAGTAGCGGATCGCCTCCACGAGGTGGTCCACATGTACTTGTCGCGTCATATCTGTCCAGTAGGCCTGCGGAGCCTCGTCGTGTACCGACGTCGATGCGGCCGTCAAGTTGGGTGAGCTCACGGACATGGAGGCTGACGAGGCATGTGCGTCCTGGGCCGAACCCGCGGGATCAGCGCTGGCAGCGTGTGGGAGATGAGCTTCTCGGCACCGGAGCACTGCCGAGGTCAGCTGCCACACAATCTCCTCCTCAGTGACATCCGAAGTGTCGCTGGCGGCTTGAGTGGTGCAGGCGTTGTCTGTCGCTTGTTGTGATGATGCGCTCAGTCGTCTGGGCGAGCGCGATGGTGCCGTTAGTGCTGGTGCACCCGCTCCGTCAGCTGGTGCACTCTCCCCACTGAACGTGGTGGCCGCCGTTGCAGGGCGGGCACCACGTCCCGCCGCTGCACCGCCACGGGCAATCGTTAGCAGCTCCGCCAGAAATGTGAGGTCGGTCAAGATGGACGGCGGTGCCTCGTTGAGTGGCGCTGGGGCGCCGCCGTGCGAAGGCGATTCGGTACGTCTCATAGGCATTGCGTTCTTTGTGTGTAGTGTGTGGTGTGTCCTCGCTGGGTGTGTCTCTCAACGTCGCCAGATTCTGGGGAGAGCAGCAGCACGCAGAGAAAAGAAAAAACGAAGGACAGGAAGGACGCTCACACGGCAAGATCAGAAAATTGGGCGCGTCGTAAGAAGCTGGGTATTTGAGGTTGTAGATTCGGCGACGCCAAGGGAAGAGAAGAGCAGTGTATGAAAACGAGTGCGTACGAAAAAAAAAGTGACGGTTGATAGAGAGGTATGCAATAGCGCGAGGTGCGTATCCTACACACACAAACGAAAAAGCGCAGAATGATGAGTGGGAGAGCAGCCGCATCGATCTCGCGACGCGACCTCCAACACTTTTTTTTAAACCGGATCGATGCGGCTCTGCACTATCTTTCACGGGCTCAACAACTGCGCTTGGAGCGATTCGCGTACCAGGAAGCTGTGGTGCCTTCTCATTTCAATCACCGCAAGAGGTTCCTGACTCAGCCATCGGGTACCCGCTCTTGTTCTTCTTCTCTTTGTTAGCGCGAGTACATGTGTGTGTGTGGGTGGGTGTGTGCGTCGCTTCTCAAATGTCGTGCGCATCTCTGTAGGTGGATTCATAGTGCGATGAGCGTGTATCAAGGGTAAAACGAGATATGTCACCAAACACACACACACACATTCGATGCGGCTTGTGTCTCTGTGCTCTTCCTCGGTGATTCGTGTGTTCTTTTTTGTTTTTTTTTTTTTTAGTTGTCTAGTCACTTGTAGAGTGTCTTGTGCGGAAGCCATCCAGGAAGAGAAGCACGCGCTTGATAGAGTTGCCGTGTTGTCCTCTCCTCCCTCCTCTCGCGCCTATCATGGCGGTGAGCGCGCGCGCTCAACACAGAGGCGACGAGCAGAGAGGTACAAGAGAAAATATCCAAAAGGCAGTCTGGCCACCACGGCATCTTGAATCTAAGAAAATAAAACGCATGGTTTAAATCTAAAAAAAAAAAAATGTAAGGTGGAAACAAATAAGTAAGCGAGTTCATCCGGTTGTGGCTTCCATTGTGCAGTGCACCGTGTTCTAAGTTCTTCACCTTGTGCGCTCGTCTCGGTTGGCGACAGGGCGAGACTGTCATGCGGGCGGCTTGTGGGCGACGACCATCTTCAAAAACTGGTTGGCCTCAGTCACAGTGCGGAAGCCGAACACAACCTGGGAGGGCCGAGTTGAGGTGCGAATGACGACGGTGAACTGACGCTCTTGAATGTCTTCGTCCTCCTGCGTGACGCGCGCCACGAAGGCGTCGAGGACGCACGAGATCGGCACGCGGATCGACTGGAACCCGCCGCGAGGGTTGCGCTGTGTCCAATGGATGCGATCGTGCGTCGGGTCGACGGAGACCACGCCGGAGAGGCCCGTCTTGAAGGTCCCTACGAGGCACCACAGGGGACGGCTGCAGCGACGGATGGGCACCGCCGCTGCGCGTGACGGCGTCAACGTTGACGCTGGCGAAGAGGCGGATGTGTGGGCGCCTGAGCGGCGTTGGCTGCCGGTCTCCGTCGTGAGGGCGGTGTCATCGTCCGATGTGTGGAACGCACCAGCGAAGAGATGATCGCTGAGTGTGATGCTGCTGAGGCCACTGAACATACCCGGGCACGGGCCGCTGTAAACGCCTGTTCCTGGGGCGACCGCCGTCCCGTTGAGACTCACACTTGCATCGGGCTTCACCTTGGGCTGCGCAGCCGCCACTTTACCGGACGTAGAGGCGGATGTGGGTCTGTGTGACGGCAAAAGGGCGGCCATGTACGCAGGCATATCGGGCTTCCGCTCCTCACGTCGGCGGCGCTTCAGCGGCTCGTACTGCGTCCGGTCCTCGTCGCCCAGGAGGTCTTTCAGGTCGGCACTGCTGGCGTGGCTGCTGCGACTACGTGTGACGGGAATGGTGCGAGGCAGCTGCAGAGGGCGGCCAGTCTTGTCGCGTGTGCTGGCGGATGCGGATGTGTGAGCAGCGTTGCGGCTGGTGGAGCGGGTCTGCGTGTTCGGCTTCATTGCAGGTGGCACCGCAAGACTCGTGGAGATAGAGATCTCCCGCCCGCGAGGCTGCGCATGAGACCCTGTCGCTGACGCCGCCACCGTCGGCGCCATGTGCGCGTCGTGTGTCGGCTTTTGTGGATTTGTCTGCGGGACGCTCTGCTTTATCTGGCCGAAGGGTCGGCGAAGGACGTGTGTGCCTGCCATGTTCAGCGCCTCCTGTGCGCGCTCAATCGCTCGCTCGTCGTCCTCCTCATCCTGGACGCTGCGAGGTCGGCGGCGCGAGTGAGACCGCGAGGCGGAGAGGCCCTCCCGTGCATACGCCGCTTCAATGGATGTGGCGCTGCGCACGGGTGCGGACAGACTGCGCGAAAAGCTCTTCGCACTGCTCAGACGACTGGCGGATTGGTTGTGGGGCAGTGCGGACAACGGCGTCCGTGTGTGATCACCGCGACCAAAGCTGGACTGTTTCTTGAGGATCGACGACGACGAGGTTGCCGAGACGGAGCGGTGCGGCGGCTCCTGAAAAGAATAACAGTCCTCGCCATCACTGTCATTATCGTGGCCATGCTGCTGACTACGACTGATGCTGCGGCTGTAACAGACGGAGCCGGAGTTGGGTGAGACGATGCGCACACGATGCGTACCGCGTGGTGCCATTGTTGCGTCGCGTGTGCTGGAGTGGAGAAAAAAATAAAAAAGGAATGATAAGAGAGAGATCTAAAAGGTAGAAATGCAAAGACGCCCCCCTACTTGTGTGAACGCGTGCGGGGAGGGGAGGAAGAGAAGCAGAAGAAATCTTTAGGACACGCACGAGAGATACTCAAGTGGATAAAAACAGCAAAGCGAGAGATGAAAACGAGTTGGTCACGCCGATCGGATACAAGGAGAGAGGCGTGTTGATCAGCGAAGGTGAGCGAGTCGGAATGATGGTCAGGTGGGTCGACATGACGTGAGCGTGTGCGTTGCCGGCCGTTGCTTTGGCAGTCCTGTTCGCACAGGGAGAGAACTCGCCTTGTGGTGCGCGTGTGATGGCCACAAGTGTCAGAGATGATGTACCGCGGCGTCTCTCCCCGGCGCAGCCTCCCTCGACGTGGTGTTGGCGTACCTGGGGTGGTATGTCCGTCTCGACCGTGTCGACGCAGATGTTTACACTTTTGTTGATATTGACTTGTGTTTTGGTGTTGTCCAAAATCAAAAAAAAAAAAGAAGGAAAAAACATGTAAAGTCACATGCTCAAGCGAAGACAACACAACGCTGTTGATTTCGTCTACCTTCCGCTCACTCACGCACGCGCACGTCCTCACAGCGCGTCTCAAGGGGTACCGCGGGGTTCATGCGGTGCGTATACGACAAGGTCGGTAGAGTTGTGGTATAACTGCGTTCGCTTTTTTTTTTTTTTTGACTCTCGAGTCAATCTATCTCAGAGCGGGTGCATCAACGTGTAGTTCGTCGGCGAGAAAAGAAGAAGACAGAGACTGCGTTCAAAGGCGTCGTCGCGACTCGTCATTGTGAGCGTCTCATATTGCTTCTCGTACCGTCATCTGTAGTTTTTTGGTTGTTCTATCGCATACTTCTAGCCGTGTGTTTGAACGATGGCAGCCTCTCACGCCGTAGGAGGGGCGTAGATGAGGTCGAAATCCGCCGCCTCGACGTACAGCGGTTGAGGAAACTTCTGCGTGCTATAGTACTCTGCGAGGGACGACACCCACGCCTCAAAGTTGAAGTCCGCTATGGTCGGCGGCGCTGTCGTCGTGTGAGCGTCCTTCTGTGCGCTTTTCTTTCCCTTTGAGGCCGTCACGGGACGCGTCGCGGTCGTGCCCGTCGCCATCACCTGTGAAGCCTCGAGTAAAAAGACCAACCAGCGGTTCTCAGAGCCTCCAGACATCACCTCGGCGTCGACCAAAGGAAGTTGGCGGCCCTCCTTGAGCTCGACTGCGATGCCTGCGCGCTCGGCGCACACAAGCACAGACTCCACAGACGTGATCGGCAGCAGCGCGTTGAACGTGGCAGCCGCGGCAGACAGCGCATTCGTCTCTTCGCTCGGTGAGACGTGTGGGGTGTCCATCACCCATCTCCAGTGTGTCGCGGTGAAGGAGAGGAAGAACGGCGCGGCCTTGCGGAGACTGAGCAACGTCTGCGGCGCAGTGCACGACTCGGCGGCGTCTGCGGTCTCCTTTTCCTTTTCAGTGGAGGACGTGTCCGGGGTGTGCGGGTGCGCCTCCGACTTGGCAGCCTTGGAGACCTTCGTGCCTTTGTGCTTGCACTTGTTCTTGGCAGGTGACGAGGGGCGGGTGCGTTTCGTACCGGTCTCCTGTCCACGCTGGCCCTCGTCTGCGTCTCTATCTTCGCCATCTTGACCGGCCTCGTCGATCTGGACGTTCTCCGGCTGTGGCTGTCCTTGAAGCGCGCACGTCCCGAGCAGGGCAGCGTCGTCCACGTGAAGGCGATGACGGCCGATGCGTGCGGTGTGGTAGTGCACGGCAGCTGGCGGCTCTGCAAAGGCGTCTGGCACGTCGAGTAGGTTCAGCACCGTCAACCCGCTGTGCACCGCTGCCGTGTCGTCGCCCAGGGGGAGACGTGCCGCCACTGTGCCTGACCGCCGCCCGACACTTGGGCTCTCCGCGTCTGTAGACGGCGTGTCCGCGGTCGGATACGCGGCCTTGGTGGCAGTGCGCGGTAGGGCGGGGGAGGACTCGCCCACGCCAGCTGTAAAAAGAGCCTGTGGTACATCGTTGGGTGAAGAGCTGGGTCGCCCGCGCGGTACTTCGGACAGGTCAGTGCCTGTGGTGCGCACGCGCGGTGTTGGTGTGACATACGGGCCGCTCTCCGTCCGCAGTGACTGTAAAGCCGTCTGGAGGAGCGCGCGCTCGGCGTCGTCGAGCGCGGCCTTGGTCGGCAGCAGCAGCGGTGTGGCTTCGAATGGGTACGGTGAAACGCTACTGCCGTCATGGTGGGGTGTGCGTGCGCCCTGCGCGGCCAGGCCGTCGACGCGCCACACGATCAACTCTGGACCGGCAAACGCATCCTCAGGGATACACTCACCCACTTCCACGTCGCGCATGCCACCGAAGATGATGGCGTCGCCGTCTTTTAGCTCGACCGGATCGGTGCCACCCACACGGCGGGCATTCACAAACGTACCGTTGGAGCTGCAGAGGTCGCTGATGAAGAGACGCGGTCTCGACGCAGGGCGTGCCTCGGGCGTGTCTGGCGCGTTTAGCAAAGGACGTGCGGGTGTACTGTGGTTCGCGCCTGTCGGACAGACGCAGTACAAATTGCACTGGACCTGCGAAGTAAAGACAAGACGGGGATCCAAGACCACGTGGCAGTGAGGTGCGCGGCCGACCTTGACGGGAGAGCCGTCCAAGGGCACCTGTACCGTCACCCGGCGAGCGAGACTAGCCGGCCCACGCGTCAAGATAAGGTCGAAGACCAGTGACTCGTCGTTCATTTGTCTACAACCGAAAAGGAAAAAGAAATGAAAAAAAAGGAGAGAGATGAGACTGGGTTTTCAGCGATCTATCACGTCCACAAACGAGGAGGATTTAAAGGTGCAGAGGCAGAGACTCTTGGCTCGGCTTGACTTGTTCGATTCTTTGCCTTTTCTACTATTACTCGGTAAAAATACTCGACATCGACGGGATGAAGGAAAAAGAAAAAAAAAGAAAAAGAAAAAGAAGACGGAGGTGTGCGAACAATCGGTGTGTCAGAGTACGTGTACATGTGTGTGCGTGTGTGTGAGAGCGTGCCTGTGCGGGGCTTTGCCCGCCACATATTTCAACGGCACTAACGGTTCCGCGGTGAAGTCCACATACGATTTCGATGATGACGGCGAGTCTGCTCATTGAGGTAGGCGCGCTGCGTGTGTGGCGGTGCGCGTCCATTTTTCTTTTCTTTTTTTTTCTTCGCAGGAGATTTAAGCACCGAGAATCAGTGGCACGTCGCAGTGGACGTAAAATGCGAAACCGGCAGGGAGGCGAAATCTTGTTGGGGCTGGTGCTTGTCTGGGTGGGAGGGTATGAATGGCACTGGCGACCATCTTCGCGTGAGGACAAGTGAGGAGAAGAAGTGGCCAGACATGCGCACAGCATGACCAAGCACAAAAAACATCAATAGCACGTGCATGGACAGCTGCGGACGTCTTTGATGCGTGCCATCCGCAGCACGCGAGCTCTATCATACATGGAATAGAAGGAAGAGAGATAAAACGCACAAAGACGGAGAGAAAAAAAAAAAAAAGAGACAACGGTCCAAGGTCTGATCCATCGGTGACAAGGTAAATCCTCGAGTACCTTGGCCACACACTCGCCCTCACATGTTCATCGAGGTTGCTGTCGATGTGTGTCCGGGTGCGCTCTTGGTGAACTTCTGTGAGCGGCCGTACTGAGGTCTTGAGAGAGAGTCCTTGTTGTTACTGATGTTCTTCCCGTATTCGGCATTGCATGTGGCGTAGAGCGGGTTGGTCTTGGACAGACCGAGCAGGCGACTCTGACGAGAGTGTGCGCGTGATCCGGCGAGCTTCTCGACCTCCTCGTTCGCGTTGAAGCGCGGACGATCAAGGCAAAAGGCGCGAATGCACATGAGTTCAAAGTTTTCATCCGACGGTGTCTTGGTCGACACCCCAAGCAGGTACGCCATGAGCGCCTCCGTGGACAGCGCGTCGCCGCACTCACCCGTTCGCGGATCGACAAGCGCGTCGAAAAAGTCTGCGCTGACGTCATCGGCCTCGCGTAAGCCGGACACCACGCTGGGGTGGCGCAGCACATCGTACTCGCGGTCGAGCGTCCGGAAAGAAATAGCGCCAGTCTTGTTGGGGTCTAGCTTAGCCACAACAAGATCGACAGCGTGGCGCCGGCGAGGACTGAAGACGGAGAAGAACCGCTGAAAGAACACGTCGAGATCGAACATGTCCGCTCCCCCACAGCTCGTGCACATCTCCGCGTATTCGTCGTCACTAATGAACACACTAAGGTTGCGCAGTGCCTCACGCACAGCGGCACCGGTCGTAGGGCTACCGAGACCGCGGAGAGCCGTGACCACCAGCCAAAGTTGGCGCTTCCCTAATCGTTCTACACCTTTGTTGGTGATGGAGAGGGCGAACGAAGGCGTCGTTGTTTTCTGCGGAGGAGGTGTTGTCGGCATTTCTCTCTTTTTTATGTGCTTTACTTGTTGCGTGTTCCGTCGTCGGCGCTTCGGAGCTTTTTTCGGTTTTCTTTGTTGTTGTTGTTTTTTGTTGTCGCTGCTCTTGTCGCTGACCGAATCACACCGGCGATTCCGCGGCGTGCGCGTGTGAACACGAAAAGGAAAAGATTTGACAGAGAGAGAGAGAGAGAGGGAAAAAGAGAAGAGAAAAGTCCTGCACACATCGAGGATCCGAGGCTATTTGCTGCCGCATTGGATAATACCACCACATCCGTCAGGAAGTCATGAAGCCCTACATGTGTGGAGACGACCCGAGAACGTCTATGTTTCCCTCTCCCTCACACCCAGTGGAAACGCGGATCTGCGTGCGATGAGGCTGTGAACGCATCGACCGCCTCACAGCACGCGGGCCTGGCATTCGTGTGGACGCGTGGCGACCCGCTTCGCGCATTGGCGTGCTCGAGAGATTTCACTGACCACAACAATTGTGCTTGTTGGTTGTCGCTTGTGTGTGTGTGTGTGTAGCGGTTCCTTTAAAAATGACGTCGAGACGTCCGCCAAATCCAGCATTTTTCTCTTCTCTTCTTTCTCGGGGTTTTTTTGTTTTTAGGAAGAGCGTCACCGAAATCGCTAGTCCCCTTTCTTCGTGTCGTCCGCAGCTACCTTCGGTGCGACCACCAGCAGCGTCGTGGTGACCGCGGCGCCAACGAGCGGCATGGCGGGTACCATAAGCGATACCACCGTACCTGCCAGCGCACTACCAAGGATGATCGCCAACGACGCGGATAGACGCGCCGTGCTCGTGCTTTCCTCACTTCCGCCCTGAATGTGCCGTGCGGCGGCCAAGGCGCCGACCAAGGTGAGGAATGCGTCCGCAGCGGAGATGATATTGTCCATTTCATATCCAAGGCTGCTGGCCGTGCGATACCAGCCGATCCAGCGATAGAGTACCGTGTAGATCAGGCACCAGGTCGTCGACAGTACCGCCGCGACGTCACCATCTCCGCCGTCGCGGAGTCGGAAGATCTTCAACGCCTTGTGGTCATGCATGGCGAACGTGAAAAAAGCTGTCTGGATGACGGGCATGATGAGGCCGTGGACGGTAGTGATCATTGCCCTCGACGTCGGGGCCGCGCTGATGAGTAGCGACTCGGCGAGCTGCACAACCAGGCACGTCATGGCGAGTTTCAGAAGTCGTGAGAAGTGGATGCTGTGCCCGCGAAGCATCATCGCGATGGGTAACACCATCAACGCGTACACTGTCAAGTTAGAGACGATGCCCATGGTGAGTGCTTTTCTCCGCGAAGTCTGCGTTTGTGTGTGTGAGAAAGAGAGAGCGGCAGTAGCAGCAGTGAGACGATGCGGCTGGGCAACAGCAACCCAAAAAGAGCCAAAGGCGAGCACGTGATAATCCCACGTACACGGGGAGGACAGGTACAGAAGAAAAGAAAAAAAAATAGAGAAGGCGCGGCTCGATGTGCGTGAAGGCAGGAGTTGGGGAAAAGCACGCGGCGAATGGAGTTCCGTGTGCGGCCATAACAAAAGAACGGGAAAGACCTGTCATCTCACGTGCGGTCATTGTACGAGCCAGAGTGTGCCCTCTTGTGAAACGTCTCGAAGACGCCCGAGGACCGCATTTCAGTATATATGTTTTGTTTACTTTGTTTCTGGTGTTTTCTTGTAAAGCCTCATCAGGTCCCCATACATGTCTGTACGAGAGAGATGGTGGCTTCTCTGGAATAAGAAGTGGCGCGTGCGTCGCATTGACGTTGTGTTTGTTGTCGTTGTTGTTGTTTCATTGCGGTGCGCTGACAGTGCACGCGTGCGTCATCGAGGGGGGACAAGAGAAAAAGAGGAGGAAGACAAGTAGACGGTGTGTTGTGCCGCAGCTGCGCCGCCTTTTGTCACCTCTTACTCCCGTCATCGCGGCCTCTCTCTCTCTCTCTCTCACGAACACACACGTCATTCTATCCATCTCCTCACCTAGGCATCCACAGCCGGCGCGGCAGTGAAGCGCGCGGCGAGGTTCAGCACGGCCTCGCTCACCTCCCGCCAGCACATCGTCTCCGAAGACGCGCTGAAGAGCATTGCTTGATTACTGTCGTAGCACAACGCGACAGCCACGCGCATAGGTGCGAGTGCTTCTTCGTCGGCGCCCGCATCACCGTCAAGGACATCTGCGGTGCCGTCCTGCTTTTCCCTTCCGTTCGCCACGAGATCGGGCTTCACTCGGCCTTGTGCTGATATCGGGGAGGCCACGGACGAGGCGGCAGACCGTGACGCTGCGGTGCTCTCCGCTAAAAGACCGTTCACACTGCCGCCGCTGGGTGCCACACCGAGCAAGGACGCCAAGGGGCCGTGGCCGCCTGACGTGCCGCCCAACGCACGCACATGAGCGGTCGCCTCTGACGCTGCCGTCGCCGCATCCTCTGGGCTGGTAGCCGGGTAGAGACCGAGGTAGCTAGCGGGTGGGGGTGGGGGTCGGTAGTACGTCGAGAGGGGGTTCATGCTGCCGACTTCCTCCTCCAAGGTGAGGGCGCGACTTGAAAGCCACTCTGAAGTGGCGACGGACGCCGCATCGACGTTGCTGTCGTCTGTGTACGTGGTGGTGAGCGGTGCGCCGGTGAAGCCGCCCACTTCGTAGCAGAAGCGCAACGCTGGCAGCCCGTTCACTGTTGTCCGCTCCCATTGACAGATCGACGCGGCGTCGGGAAGTTGTCCGAGGTGCGTGCGAACGACGTGCTCGAGAACGCGTGCGGATGAGCGACGTCGCGGCAGGCCACGCGTACGACCTCCTGCGCCGGATCCGGTGACGCCGTTCGAGCTCGTGCTGATCGTCAAGTTGCTGCCCTTGCGGGTGCCCAGCGCGCGGGTGGAGGGGGTGGTGGTGCCGCTCACACTGCCTTGCAACCGCATAACTGGGAAGGTCCTGAGGAGCACCGTCACAGGGACGTCGCGCTGTGGCAGCCACGTGCGGAGCACGGCGATCGGATCGCCGAGAAGAGGCTCCTCGACCGTCTCATTGCTCGCGATGCGAAGGTTGAGTGTGAAGGGGAGAAGATCGTGGCGAAGGCTGCAGTACGTTGCCGCCGTGCCCTGACCATAGTGGTTGCCGAGGGACACAGAGTTCATGGTCGACGTGGAGAGCTCGACGAAACTCTGAAAGGTGCACAGCGCACACGGTGCAATAAAGTGGACGGCCACGCAATCATCACCCACGCCAAGATAAAAGCAGCTCCAGAAGACGGGCACCAGACTCGCCTGCGGAGACGAGGGAAGATCGAGCAGCAGAGCGCCCAGACCATCACTCGTCAGGTACACCTGTTCCACGAAGAAAGAGCCCTGCAGTGTCATCGCCGACGGTGAATGACCGCCTGCACCAACGCCGCTGTTTGTTGCCGCATCGTCCTCCGTGTTAGCGAAATTCCCACCAAGCGAGGCCACCACATCATACGGCCGCACAGTGAAGGTGTCATCGCGGCCGTCGTCCAGTGCTGGTGACATCGCGTCCTTCGTGCGCAGCCGAGGCGCGACGAAGGAACCGGCACCGCCCGGAGCGCTTGCCGAGCTTGTCTGGCTCCTGGTGCGGAGACCCAGACGAGTCATGGCCGTGTGGACGTGTCGTTCTAAGAGCAGAGACCATCGCACAGAGCCGGATCCGCTGTTCGCAGTGCCCGCCGGTGGCGTTGTCAGGGCGCCCGGCATCGCGGTCGGTGCTGTGCTGCCGCTGCCGCTGCCAACGGCGCTCGCGATCGCCGCCGCCGACTCATGGGAGGCGATCACCGTCACGCCACGTGCAGCACTGCCCGTCGCCACCATAAACGCCGGCAGCTCTGCCCCAGCCGCACCGCCGTGGCCAGTGACGTAGCCCTTTCGCGCCGGTGTGAGGGAGTTTGTGTGCTGCTGGAACATCTCTGCCAGCACGTGTGCCGGCCTGCCGGCCGCGTAGGCACTGTTTGGGCCGCTACCGTTTGGGTAGCTGCGCGCGCGGTCGCTAGACCCGTTGAGGCGATGTCGCGCCGCTGCGCTGAGGCTGTCCGAGATGTGAAAGTCCAGCGGCAGACGCAGGCCGAACCCGAGTCGAGGTTCAGAGACGAGCACGTACGACGTTGACATCTTCGGTGGGGTGAAGCGGATGGAGCGAATGAGCTCGCTAAAGGCCGTTGGGACGATTGTGCTCACACGCTTGCCGGCCGTGTACTGTACCGTGATGGCGAGTCGCTCGTGCGTGACGAAGACGGCGAGCGTGTAGAAGAGTGTGTTGCTCTCGTCTACGTAGCAGTACTCGGCCTGCGGGTGATGCGTGCTGCCGATGCGCGTGGTGCCAGTGGAAAGGATCTGCGCGCAGTCCGCGACTTTGTCAAGACTCGCCGTCATGTAATGTGACGCGGTCTCGGCACGCATGGTCTCTTCTATCGTGATAGCGATACGGTGTTCCTCTTGACGTAAGTAGCGGACGGAAAGCAATACAAGAGGGGCCTGACGCTCCTCTCGCTGGACCGCAAAAAGTATCGGTGAGAACGGAATGTGGACACCTAGATAATCGTCAAACCACTCGACAAGATTAGCGGTGTGCCGTCGGACGTGTCGCTCCGCACATCGCGTGAAGTAGTTTCGCACGGGCAGTGCCTGACGCACACTGGTCGCGCCCCCTACACCTCCTGCCAGACCCCCACCGCGAAGAGCACTTACTACGTCCTCATTGACGACGCTATGAACGATCGTGCCATCAGGACTCGCCCCACCGCTGCCATGCCTACCACTCTCATCACCGCGCTTCGACTGCGCGCGTGTGCCCGATGGCGAGGACGCGTGACCGGCGTTGCTCCAGTACACTGCCGCAGACAGCGCGACCGCGCAGAGGGCCAGTGTGAGCGTCGCGACAACATTCGACGCCGCTGGTTGGCCCGAAACGGAAGAGGACGAGGCAGCAGACATGAAGACCACAAGCCAGTCAACACAACGACAGACGAGTCGGCGAGTGGGTCAATAAAAATAAAGAAAAACAACGAATGCAGGACAACGACCAGTGCCCGCCCTCTGTGGGCAAGCAACGACAACGGAGGGGGGGAAGTGTAAGAGTGCGGAAGCTAAATAAGCGATATGGTGCCGCGCGTGTGGGGGAAGAGAAAATGAAAGGAGATGATTAAGCAGAGGGGAGAACAAGAGCTAAGCGCGATTTATTGAACAATTTGTTTTTTTGTTGTTTTTTGTTTTTGTTTTGTTTTGTCGGGAGAGGAACAGAGACAATAAATCAGTACCGCTTGTTTTCCTCGCTACGCGTGGGAGACAACAAAAAGTGAAGAGGAAGAGGTAAAAAAGAGGAGAGGAAGTCAGTAGTGGACGAGAGTGGTAGAACGCGTGGTGCCGCGTTCAATGGTCCGCGTGCACAGGCTGTAGACAATGAGCCCACTCGTCATCGAGTTCACCGTGAAGGCGTCGCGTCTGGGAGGGAAGGCGCCACCACGCGTGGGGAAACAAGAGAAAAAGGCATCAAACGTCGTCTCCGCCAACAGAGTGACGCTCGCCGTGGTATGCGCGCACGACATGTTCCCTCGCGCGGAGCTCCATGAGGCGCGCGTTGGCACGATCAGTTTTTACGGTAATTTCTCTTTCACTTTTTTCTGTTGTTGTTTCCATGATGTGCGTGTATGTGTCCCAACTCTGCGGCAACTTAGCACCGGACAAAAAGCAGCAAACGATTCGCCAGAGGTGATGCGCACATATCACAAACCTGAAGGGTGGTTGAACAGAATTGCAAAGCAAAACAGAAGACGAAAAGGAAGAAAAAGACAGATGAAAAAGTCTGGCAGATGTCTCGTGATCCCTTCCGTTCTTCGCGTCTTCTCTGGCATGCCTAGTTCACATGGTGGTGCATGCTCAAGTACACCTCTTTCCTACTGCACCACGCTTCACTGTCTTCATTGACTGATGATGGTCGTCATGGTTCGCCTAGGTGTTGGTTCAATCGAAGAAAAAGAAAAGAAGTAGACCAGAAGAGGTGCGGATGTCCAGCAAGAGAGCCCTTGACATCACAAGGAAACAATATCAAAAGGCGGCACTGTTGAACGAACTGCTAAATCGCTCGAAATAAAACAGAGAAGGCTGCCTGTATATGTGCGCATATATATGTGTGTGTGTGTGAGAGCTCCTCCTCTTGATCTCTCTTCAGCTCTTTTTTGTTCCTTGTGTTTGTCAATCGTTAATCATCTTCCGGTGCAATGTCATCCGCAGCCTGTGCGTAGCTCGGGTCCACCTGCGCGAGCCGCGCTCTCATTGATCGAATTTGTTCGTTACGCGTCGCCAGGAGCTGCTTCACTTGTTGATATTGTGTCGATTGATTGAGTCGTGTGGCCAAGTCACGCTTCGCCTCCGCGACTTCAATGCGCAGCTGATGCACGACCGCCTGCAGGTTGTTATCCTGACCTTGGCATCGGCGTGCCAGCTCCTCGGCCACGCGCTCCTTGCTGTTCATCGCGTCCCGCATGCTGAGAAGCTGCTCTGTGTCTGCTGATCGCCCACCCATAACCTGGACGTACGCGTCCGACACCTGCTGGAGCTTGGCCTGTAGACGGCGCACCTCCGCGTTGGCCTCCGCTAGCTGCTTCGCGGCCTCGCCGCCGGCGTCTGCGATTGTCAAGGGGGCGAGGCGGCCGGAAGGACCGGACAGGAGCTGTTTGCCGTGACCGCCCATGGCACTGACACCACCCGCATCCGTCAGGACGCCTGTCGCGTTGACTTGCAACACAACGCGCTGACGATCAGCGTCGCGGAGGACGGCACGAATGAGCTCGGCAGAGGCGGCGGTGGTGCCTTCCATTTGGTGGTCCACGACACTCTGCAGCATCACCAGCTGACCTTGGAGCATCTGCGCGACGTCGTTACGCGAATAAGAATCGCGGTAGAGGTTACCCGACTGGTACGCGCTGGCCTCGACGGCGAGGTCACGTTTGAACTTGTCGAGGGACAGCTGCGACCAGCGAAAGAAGCTGTCGATAATGCCGCGCGACTCTGAGGTGAGTCCAGAGAGCGGATCGGTGGACATGCTGGGGCTAGAGGGTGCAAAAAAAGAAAAAGCACGTGACCGACGCAAGAGAGAGGTGGAGCGTGTAAAGATAGACGACGGACAAAGAAGAAGAAAAGGAAGTCGCTCTCGGTCTGGCGAATGAAGTAGCCGTGTGCGAAATATGGAAGCAAACGAATGGGGGGAAAAGCACAAAGCACGGGAAGTCGGAGACGGATGCACACGGCTTGTCAAGATGAGAAAATGTGGAAACGCGTCGAATAGCACACGCGTCTATCGCAGTCGCTCTCTTGAGATCTAAGGAAGATGTGCGAGCCAACAGCGACAAAGAAAAGAAGTATGAGCACGCCGATTCGGCTGATGACGCTGTTCTTTTGGTTCACTAAATGGAAAAAAGGGTAAAAGAGAAAGAAACAATGGTCAGTGTCAAACACAACGCTATGCACGAGGTAAAAAAAAAAAAAAGAGAGAGGAGTGGAGAAGAGTAGTGATAATATGACACGGCCAGCGAAACGGAAGAAGAAGGAATAAGAAAAGGTCCATGATTGTTTGTTTAGCCATCCTTCGTGAAGAGCACCACCAAGCACGCCATGGACGTCTAGTGGCGAATCAGGCGCGCACCGGACAGGCCAAGCCAAGGTCGAGAAAGCGCAAGAGGTAGAGTGGGTCGCCGCACTAGGTGACGGAGTTCACGCGCGTGGCGAGAAGGTCCATGGCGCCGTACAGCACACAGGGTGATCCCGCCCCACAAGGCGAGAGCTGGGATTCGGAGCACACAGTTGTGCCCTCGATGAGTGCGTGTGTCCTATCATGGGTGGTCGAAGTGAGCATATCTACTTTGTTCTTCCCTCGTGTGTGTGTGTGTGTGTGTGTGCGTGTGTGTCTGTTTCTTTTTTACGCATAGAAATTATTGTGGAGTTCAGTCATTTCGCCAATGCAGAAACGCCACAAAGAAACGTGAAGAGAAGGCGAACGAGGAAATCGAAGAAGGAAACAGCAAAGCCGCGCATACGCACACATGCGCGAAACTGTGCGATGCAGAGGTCACGTGTCATTTAGATATTTCGGATGTTGTTGTTGTTTTTGTTATTGCTTTAACTGGGGCCCAAGCGTGTTGTGCACACGTGCGAGTGTGAGTGCGTGGGGGTCCCCTTTTTGACTTCGTTTTATCCTCCCTTTCATTTTGCCGCAAAATGTTGTCATTTTTGTTCGCTTGAGTTCTTCTTCCTTCGCTTCAATTGGCGTCTCAAACGCACAAGCGACAACAATCGTCTTTCTTTAATTTTCGGACTAAACTAAAAATGTCCGTTTTGGTTGATTATCATCTTCTCCGAAGACCAGAGGTCTGTTGTTTGTTTGTTAATTTGTTTTTTGCTAGAGCGTTCGGAAGCGACGGCTTTTGGGAGGAAAAGGGTCGTTGTTCCCATTCGACCAACGTTGAGGTGTTGCCCCGTCCTCCTTATCTCCTGTCGACTTTTGTGGTGGTTATTGTTGTTTATTTTTCTAAATCCGATGTGTGACGCATTCCCATCCCTTTTATTTTATTTGTAATGCAACACTGCGTGGGGGTGCCTCGTGTGTATAGGTGTTTGTATATATATCGAACACATCAACGTCAACACGGAAGAAAAACGCAAATGAAGAAGGCTAAAGGCGATCATCATGAGCCACGAACTCAAGACAAGGTAGGAAATGTAGTGGTTGAGTGCTCACGTGTCACAGAGTGCGTGTGGATATCTCTCTCTCTCGCTCACTGCGATTCCACCTTCTTCAGTGCCTTGGCCACCTCCTGACCAGCGAACGCCTCTGTCCAGTCGCGAAACATCTTGCTGGAGTTGGTATGGTTAATCTTGATTTTTCCTATCATGAAATCGGCCGGAATCACACCACGACGGCGCGTCTTGGCCGCAGGGGCACCGCTCTCAGGTGAGCGCGCGGGTGCGTCAGCTTTGTTGTTCCCGCCCTTCGAGGCCGCCGCCGTATCGACACGCGATTCGGTGCCCGGGTGACGCAGCTGGCCGGAGCGCGGTGCGGGAATATTGATCGGGGAAGCAGCAGTAGCAGCCGTGGTGGTGGTGGTGCTAGCCGTCACCGCACCGGCGGAATTTTCGGTTGGGAACGCGCTCGTTGGCGTCGCGATGCGGTTCAGCAGACTGGCCACATCGATGCCTCCGCCAGGGGTCTTAGAAGAAAGGTGTGCGGTAGCGGACACGGGTTCGTGCATGGCACTGCGAGGCTTCGGGACGGACAGGTGTGCGCCACTGGCACTCGTCGCCTCCGTCGCCGCGTTCGGGATGGCGTGGCCCCCCTCCAGCGTCGATTCCATCGGCTGCAGTACGAGCAGGGCAGAGAGCTTGACTATCGCCGCGCGGGTTTCGCGCAGACGGCCGTCGAGGCGACCACCGCCTGTGAAGGGCTGGTCGTAGACGACCTCGGCTTCGCGGCCGCTCGCCAGCAGACGCACCAGTGTACCGCACGCACCAAAAGGCGTCATGCCCGTCGCACGGCAATTCACCACACGCGCACCGAGATGGAAGGTCTGTTCCTTGGGCAGTGGCAGTGGGACGAGGTGGCCTCCACTGCTGCGAGTGATGGGGAAATAAAGGCTGGACTTGGCGACCTGTGAGAGGGATACGACCTTCACCGTACGGCTGGCGTTGTGCTCCGCGAGGGTGTCCTCGAGCTCGCTGAGAAGCTCGTTCGGGTAGGCGTCCTCGGTGGCGTTAATCATTGGCAAGTCCAGCACGCCCGTTTCCTCCACCCACTTCTCGATCTCGTCAATGACCTCCTCGGCGGTGCGGTTGCGCCATTTGCCGTTCATGAAGAGCTGCGGCTCGACGTTACGGGTGTTGGCGCCACCCGCGTCCAGGTACTTGATAAGCGGCTGGAACTTGTTGACGTAGTCCTGAATGAGGTCGACAGCATCGCGGGAGAAGAACCACGTGCCGCTGCCGCTGCGGTTCACACTGGACGTGCCCACATAGTCGCCCTTCTCCGCCTTCTCGAGGTAGTAGCCCGTGTTCTCATCGTCCTGCTCCATCCGAGCAAACACGCTCTCGTTTCCAATGTACCACGGGTTCAAGCTACTCTGCACAAGCTTCGCCATACCCACACGCGCCAAGCAGCGCCCGGTGAACTTGAGGCACAGACCGAGCTCACGGGAGCCGAACTGCGGCGGTGTGGTCATCGAGCTGCAAATTGTGCTCAGCGTGCGCGATTCGATGCCCACTTCGCGCGCGACGTCGTAGAGCGGAACCCAATTTCGCCGCTGCGCGTAGTGCACGAGGTTGTCCGGCAGACGCACGGGTGTGGCCACGTTTAGGGAGATCGAAACTTTGCTGTCGTCGCCGCTGCTGCTCGCCTTGACATCACCGAATGTAACCACACCACAGCTACCGTAGATGTCGTCGTGCTTCCAGTTCTTGGGTTGTGGTCCAATATACACGCACTTGGCGCCATTGGTGAACTCCTGTGTGGGGCGGTCGTGCTCCACGTAGCGACTGTCCTCGCGCATGCGGATGCTGTCGAGGAGGCACACGAGTGGGAGCGGATAGCATGTCCTTGTGGTGGCGAACTGACGCAGCACGCGGCCATTGCGGTTCATGCGCATGCCGACGAAGCGGTGCACGTAGACAAGAACGTTTATCTCCGCGCACGCGATGCCCAGCTTGGCCTTCATGTACTTCTTGTGGGTCTCGACTTCCTTCAAGAAGGCGTTGGTGTCATCGCGGTTCTTGTTCCGGCGCTCACTGCCGCTGAGCTTGCCGTCGTTGGTGTAGGTCGCGGTAAGGGTCGCACTGGCATCGCTCACCGCCGCAATGCGTGCACGCTTGTAGTGCGGGAAGCCCACAAGCACCTCTTCGCCAAGCAGCGTCGCCACCTCCTCCACGGACTTCGCCGCGGAGAAGCTCTGCAAATTCAAGATCATGCTCTCGCGCTTCGTTTGTTGGCCAAAGATGGATACGACGCCGGTCTCATACGACGTGGTGATCAGCGCGCGCTTCGACTGAAACGTCGAGAAGCCCTCGAGCTGGTTGTCGTGGAGGAGAACGCCGTCGCAGAGGCGAGGTACGAATTCTTTGATTTCAGGGAAGTGGTATGCCTCCTTCTTGACAGTGACGCCTACGAGGTCACCGAACATTTCATCGGCGAGTGTATAGGGCGTCATCTTGGGATCGAAAGAAAAGCGCAGCGAAGGGCCGAGGCGGTTGTTGGCGGCCTCTTCAGGGGTCACCTTATTCTGCACGGACTTGTACGCGGACAGCAACACCTTCTCGTCGATGAAAGGGATGAGCACAATACCCTCCCACGGCGCACGGGCACCGTCGCGGTCAATGACAATGTGGTCCGGGAAGAACTTGGCAAGCGGACTTGATCTGCTCTTCAGCAGCGGCCAGTACGCCTGCGGCATGGAGAGGTACGACATGGGGGGCAGCACGGAGAGGAGCTGCTGATGCGGAAGGAAAGGCTTGCCCAGGTCGAACTTGACCTTGGCCGCGATGGTCGGCAGGTTCACGAGATCGCTGGCCATCGGTGCGTAGAAGTGCGGGTAGTACCACTTCCACGAAGGGATGCCCTGGTAGTAATACCCAATGACCCAGGACAGACCCTCAATGTAATGCATGCGCAGGGCTTCCATATCCTGACCGGTTGGGTCCCAGCCGTTGTCGAAGCCGTGCTTGTCTCGGTAGTAGCGCTCCTTGTACTCGGCGATGTTGGTGTAGACGACGTTGGTGGAGGCGGGCACCTCGTGCTCGGGGTCACGGCGCGCGCGGTTGCGCTGGTACTCGGCCTCCTCCTGTTGACGCACGCGAATAGTCTCCATCTCGAGCTCACCGAGCTTCGACAGCCACAGCTCCGTCGCACGCCATTCAATATGCCCCGTCTTCGTGAGGTACATGTTCTTGGAGAGAATGTGGTCCACGTAGAGCTGGAGCATGGTCAGCATGCTGCCGTCGTTGATGCCGACAGTCGGAATAGAGGGGAGGAAGTCGTTGCCGATAAAGAAGCACATGAAGACAAAGTCGTCGACAACGCGCTCGAAGTCAAACGTGGCGAGGCCACCTTTCTGCTCAAGTCGCGCGCGGATGTCAAGCTTCAAGTAGTCGCGAAGCACGTTGATGTGTAGCAGTACGAACTCGTCGGCCTTGTGGTATGCCTTGTCCTGCACAATACCTTTCGCCGCGTCCTCCTCCAGACGCTCACGCTCTTTTCGGGAGCCGGGACCAAAGGTCACCACCTCACGGAGTAGCACGAAGTGCGGTTCGTGCGTGGCCAGCGCGAGCATCACCAGATCCGCGTCGAGGCCGTACATACAGTGGGTTTCGTTGGGGTCGTAGTCTGGCTGCATTTTGCGGCGTCGCATGAAGTCGACAATCTTGTGCTCACCCTCACCCGGGTTATCGTGGCCAGAGAAGATGACTTGGCAGCTCTGCCACGCAGGGTCGGTCGCGAGCTTGGTGGTGATGAAGTACTCGAACTCCTTGCTGACACGCACCATGAAGGGCGTGCCGGGTGTGATGCAATTGCTGTCGAAGACATCGCCCTCTTCGGGCACGTCCTCGCCAAGCTTCTGCGCTTCCTCACGCGCCACCATCATCTCGTAGCCGGCGCGGTAGCGGCGCTGACGCTGCTGATTCATCTTCGCACGCGGCGCCACGCCATCGACAGCGAGCAGAAAGTGCTTCCGTGGCTGGATCGCGTTGAACAGCTTCTCGAGATAGGCGAACATTGCCTGGATCATCTCCTTCTCCGTGGGGGAGCGACGGGTGGCATCGATATCGTTGGGATGCGTGCAGTTGTGGATAATACCATTGATGTCAAGGTACAGATTATCCACAGGTGGCGGTGAGTCCTTGAAGGGTGTAATCACAGACGGATACCGCTCCGCACACCAACGGAAGAACTTCGGAACACCCATGGTTTAAGCAACACGCAAGAGGAAGCGGAGGGAGGAAGGAGTGGTACGTACAAGAGAGAAGAGAGGGAACAACACGTCAATGGCTGACGAGAAAAAAAGAACCTACACAACTGCCGCAACAGCAACAACAATAGACTTTAGCGACGCGGGAAAAAAAGAAACAAGTGATGGTTGGTTTACGAAAAAGCACAGAACAACTTAATCGTGATGTCCAACGCACACCGTGACCTGCTCAACAAACAGAAACAGTATCACACAAACACGCACACAATAGTAACAACAAGAAGAGAAAACTGCGTTGACACTTCAGAAACGTCCAGAAGTCAACACGTTGATATACCGGGCAAAAGGGAACCAAACAAAAAAAAAACACGACAGAACAGCAATTCACGGAGGGTAAATCGCACGTAGGCGCCAGCAGAACAGAGAACAAGCGAAGGTCACACAAAACGGGTTCTAGCAGTCACTAGAAGCACACAAATACGCTTGATAACACGAAAGAAAGAAAAAGAAAAGAAAAAAAAGGTGGAGAGAGTATCGACAGACAGAATAACAAGGTGCGCAACGAGGTTGGCGAACGGGCCTGTCCTCTACGAAGCACGTCAACGAGCTCACCAAAATCTTTCTTTTTTGTTTGTTTGTTTAAACTGTTTTCTAACAGAATGACCTGCACAGCTCAGTTCGTTCTTTTCTGTTTTTTTTTTTTCCCCGGTGTTTCTCGGTGCTTCTTCTTCCGTTCTTTGAGAGAGAGTTCTTCAGGGAGCGATGTGTGCTAGCGGAACCTCTGCGAAGATGGGAATGAAGTAGTGAAACGAAGTACAAACCTGGAAAACAAGAAAAGAAAAGAAGAGGCGATCAGGCGATCAGGTGATGAAAAAGAAAACAAAAATAGACAGCTGAGGGTGAGGGGGGACACGCAGAAGACGAAAAGGATGAAGACCAAGTTCTGTAGCGTTGTCAGAGAGTTTTAGGTAGGTGAGAGACTAGGCTTTTTGTTTCCTTCTCCTCGACACGGGATGACAAGCACAAAGAGAAATATATGCAAAGGAAGTGTAAGAAGCCAGTGAAGTGTCAGTATCACCGTCGCGGAGTTCGCTGGATAAAAATGTGACGGAGGAGAGATGGTAGAACAAGGGTAAACAAAAAAAAAAAGATGAAGATGATGAAGAACATGAGGCAAGGTAACAGGAAGAGTGGGATGAGAAGAGCGGTAGTTGATAGGTGTGTTGTCGTACTTGGTGTTGCGAAGATGGTACAAAGTCTTTGGTCGGTCTAGACAAGCATCGTTGTCACGCTAGACGTCTTTTCTCCCACTCGCGTGAGCAGTGCCGTGAGGATGCAACAGCTTACACTCGGTAGCCTTGTGAAGTAGACTCGGTGGCAGCATCCTCGCACGCGAAGAGACCGCTTCCGGGAGCGTATGTGATCGTGCGAAGAAAGCCGCACGCGGGTCATCGCGTCGAAGCGCAAGGACAGCCTTTTCCACACACACACACACACACACCTTATTGACACAGGTGAGGGGGGTGGTTGGTTCGTCGGGGCTTCTGTTTGGCGACCTGATGTTTTCTCAGAGAACAAAAAAGAAAAAAAAGAAAAAGGGGGCGAGGACAGGATGTGCTGCTTCAAAGATGGAGATACATACACAGTACAAGGGGGGTGTCTATCAGAGGATTGTGCATGGAGAAAGAGGAGCTGTGGCGGGTGTGGGTCACGAGACGGCTGGGAGTCCTGCATGTGTATCCATCACAAGCGAAAGACAATACCAGAAGTAAACAAAAATGGAGTAAAAAGAGGAGAAGACATGCGGGGGTCAAAAGAAAGAGCAGAGCGTCACGTGAAGGCGTACAAAGGAGGGCAGTGTGAGGCGTGTGAGGCGTGTGAGGCGTGTGAGGCGTGTGAGGCGTGTGAGGCGTGTGAGGCGTGTGAGGCGTGTGAGAGAATGGGGTGAAAGGGAGCGGGAAAGAGATCGCTGCGTAGTCTACATGAGAAGTGTTTGTCGCGTATGTGTATGTATACGTGTGAGTGTGTCTGTCTACACTCACCCTCCCTGGTTACCCCCTGAAGCCATCTCTTCCACGCCTCACGCAGCGGATGCCGGCATTTCCTCTGTCCCCCGCCCTCTCTCGCTCTCTCTCGTCTCGTCGCTTCTGTTCGTTCTTTTCTTTGACACTCCCCTCTGGTTACGCAGAGGGGGCGACCTCCGCAGTAGGTTGGGCAGACGCGTCGGTGGTGTGGCTCTTGTCAGCCGTGCAGGCGAAGCGCGGCTCCTTCGCGTGTCGCCGGCCGACAATGGTGGAGTTCTCCTTGAGCGTGCCGGTACCTGTGAACTCCTTCACGGTCACGCGGTTGCGCTGGTCAATGAAATCGCCTTGGCGGGCCAAGTCCATCGTGTAGTCCCCCACCTGGTAAACCTCACCACAGTGAACATGGCGGCTGGTGGCCGGGCCTTCACGGAGGTAGGACCGAGGGCGATAGTCCGTGCTAGAATGCATGAAGTTGCTCTGAACGTTGCGGACGCCTTTGGGCTCGTCGTGCGGGCGCAAGAGGAACGCGTTGTAGCTCATCGGGGTAAAGTCGTAGCCGGCCTGCGAGTGCACTGGTGGCGGGCAGTTCTGGTAAAGCGTTTCAGGGGCGAAGGAGCGAGGAGGTTTGTTCTTGCCCATGTAGTGGCCGCGATCATCCACGGTGTGCTTCAAGCGGGGCTGCAGCGCGGCACGAGCCGCTGCCGTCGCGTTCATTGTCTCCTGACGATACACGTCATTTGGATTGTACGTTTTGACATAGCTGAAGGAGCTAGGAGCGTTGGCATCACTGCGCTCGTACATTTCCGAAGAGCCATCAGAGAAATTAATGCGCGCCTTCAACAGACCCCACGGCTTGCTGTTCACCTTCTCCAGTGCGTCGACAGCGTCCTTGTACGTGGCGCGTGAAGGCAGGCTGAAAGTCTGCCACTTGGCGAGCGGATGCGCCTCCGCACCATTGATGTTGAGCACAGCAGGATCGTAGCCCTTATTGCGCATCTCAGCCTTGGAGGGGAGCGACAGAATCGCGTAGCTCTGCGGCGTCGCATCGCCGGTAGGTTCCTGGTACGACGCGTTCATGGTCACCGCGCTTTCGTTGTTGTTGTTGTTGTTGTTGTTGTTGTTGTTGTTGTTGATTTCTCTTCTTATCGACTTGTGTGATGAGACGATATGGGTGTGGTAATCGCGATGCGTTCGCACACGAGGAGGAAAGCGGTCATACGAAGGAAACGGAAAAGCAGCGTCTTCGCCATCACGTCATTGAGAGCAGCGGTGCCACGTGACACGCATGGTCGCGATTCATAATTCACGCCAGGGCTCTCGCCGACTGTACATGTGTGTGTTTGTGTGTGTGTTTGTGTGTGTGTGTGTGTGTGTGTACGTCTTGGTAGGGGTATGGCACTGCTGTCACGTCACGTATACTGCCTTCTTCACACTGCTGCCAAGACGCCCTTGTGTCTGCGTGTTGGCGTACGTCAGCGTCTCGGAAGCAGAGAAGACAAAGAAAAGAAAAACCAATGGCAAATAAAAGTAGTTAGAAGTCATCACGTGAGCCGAGCGTGGGGCTCAGAAAATACCCTCGATATCGAACACGTTGAAGATATGTTCCGTACGTGGTGGCGGCGGAGAAGGAGGAGGCGTCTGCACTTGACGCGCTGGTGCTGGTGTTGTCGCCATCATCTGTGGCTCTGCCTGTGCCGCTGTGACCGCGTCGGCGTTCCGGCGGGGGGCTTTGGCTGCTCGTCGCGCAGTGCCTTTCTTTCGGTTGACGGAGTTAAGCGTAGCGTTGTCAAAAGCATTGAAAGGGGCTCCACCTGTGCTCACACGATGCACCGCTTCCGCCCCGCGACGACCTGCGGCGTGACCACGATCAGCGATGAGATCGTCCGAGTCAACGGCGGGCACACGCGCGGTCAGCAGCTGGGCGCCAAGCGTCGCCGCGTGCACATCCATCAGCTCTGCCAATGGCACCGGTGCCGGCAGTGTTTGCTTGTGGAACACCTTCGTCTGTGTGATCGTGTACCCGCTCCGTGGCGGCGCGTGGGCGCTGACAGTGGGACCCGCGTAGACGTAGAAGCACGGATATGGTGGAAGCTTCGTTTGCGCAGGCACGAACATGGCCTGGTCGTCGCCTTCAGTATCACGGCTGTCCGCCGCGTCGGCAGCCTCACGACCACCATGAGTACGAGGACGCTTGATCGACCTGCCAGCTGCGGCGTCATGCTGCACCTCTGTCACGTCACGTGAAATCCACCCCTGCGAATCGACGTGGCGACGAGGATCTCTCCGCAGGGAGGTGTGGCCAGCCGCACCACCCACCTCATCGGCGTGGGGATCGTGGCCTACGTGTGCCTCGTACAGCTCGGGAAAGAGAGGCTGGGCGTCCGTGCGTCGGCCACTGGCTCGCGCGCTCGTCGACGTACTGTGCGTGGCAACGGCGTCCCTGTGTGTCATTGCGCTGTCTGTGCGTTCCTCCACGGCGGCAGTCGTCTGTGAGGAGGGAAAGGGATCAAGAGTCAAAGGGCGTACGAGGAAAAGCGACATGACGAGGTCCGCGTATTCGACACAGACAAGCTGCTGTTGATCGCACAGCACGGTGAGGCACTCGCGGAACGGCAAAGGCTCTGTTTGACTGTAGAGCACAACGTGGCGTTGGTGACGCGCAGAGAACGCCTGAACAGCTGACTGCGTCGTGCGTGCGTTGACGGCGTTCAACAGCGTCTGGTCGATCAACACGTGACCGCCTGCGCACGCAACGTACTGTGCGACTTCCTCGTACAGCGCGGCCTGGAAAACGACAAACGTCAGGCCATCGAGGAGCCGCTGCCGCCGAGGGTGAGGAAGCATGAGTGTGGTCGCGGTGTGCGCGGTTTGCGAGTGGCGCGTCTCTCCCTCGTCGGTTCCGCCGGACGGCGCGGCGGCTGCCGATGCCAGTTGTTCCCAGAACGTGCCTGCGAGAGGTGGGATGTAGCGCTGCACATCTGGCAGCGGGACCTGAGCTGTGGCACGATCACGCACGTCAAGAAAGAACGCCGGTGTGACGATGGGTACGCCCCGACACAAAAGAGCCACCACCACCGCGGAAGGCTGTACGGTTGAGCTAACGAGGAGATCCACGCGTCGGTAAAGCGCGAGTCGCCGCGCCGCCGTCGCCTCCAGCAAAGGGGAGGAAGTGGGCGGGTACGACGGACACGTTTCCTCTGCGTGACTCGCTGTTGTCGTCAGCGCTGGGGGCGGTGTGTGCGCAGGTGTCTCGTGCAGAATGAACGCACCGCAGCGGTTGAGTGCGTGCTCCAATTTGGTGTGCCACTCGCTCTCCACGTCCTCCACGAGCACATGCACAGGGACCCACACGAAGTGCAGTGTGGCACCGTGATTGCCGAGTACGACCTTGAAGGTGTGCCAGAGCGGATCGGCGTTGGGCACAGTGAACGGCTCGTTTTTTGTCAGCCGCTGCGTCTCACCGGCGGCCGCTGTCATCGGTTGACTTCCGCGGCTCGCACCGACAGCGGTGCGGTTGCCCAGACCCACCTCGGAAGCAAGCAAGAGGGAGGTGTTGTGAAGCGCGCCTGTGGTGTCGGCGGCACCGTCGTCACCCTCGCTCGTCTTTCCGCACGGGTACACTTTTGTACCGTACGTGGAGGTGTCCGTTAACACGAGAGGAGCTGGTGTGAGCGGTGAGAGCTGCCGTTCTGCTTCATCGACGGCATCGCTGTCAATGTGCTGGACGGGCGTCAGCCCCACAGAAAACACAAGATGGTTACGACTGACACTCTTGTCGTCCTCAATGTTCACGTCGCAGTCGCGTTTGCCAGCACGGTAAGTGGTATCACCCACCAGCCAGAACGACGGTACACCGTTGAAGAAAATTATCCACATCTGGAAGCGGCGATGGTGAAATGGTGCTCTGCTGCTCAATCTCAAATCAACGCTGTCAAAGAAGTGGTGTAAAAGGAAGACGAAGCAGAAAAAAAAAAAAAAGATGGCAGCGCGTCAGATACACAGACACGCTGTCCTTTCGTCTGTATCTATAAACGTATCTGTCTATGACCCTTGCGCGGATAGCGATTTAAAAGGGAGAAAAAAAAAAGGGATACGTGTGTGCGTGTGTGCGTATGTGCGTATGTGTAAGGTGGATAGGGAAAAGGAACAGCTAGCAGGATAGGATCACTTGAACAAAAAGTGGGGGTGGGAAAGAAGGGAAGAGAGTATTGTGGGGAAGAGCGCGCTCGTCGTTTGGGGAAGAGAGCAGGGCAGGGCAGGGCAGGGCAGGGCAGAAGTGAAAAAAAAAAAAATGGCGGTGAAACAGCACGACGCAAGCTGCCGTAGCGGTCGTCGATCACTGAACACTGGAAGAGAGTTTTAGGTTCGTTGTGTACGCAGCACGTTGCGGGTGTGGGAGCCGCAAGAATGGAAAAAAAAAGGGAGGAAAAGGACGGGCTGACGATTTTTCAGGCGTGCCGTAGCAGTACTTCACCGGTCCCCCGCACACTACACAGTTTTCTTCTCACTGCCAGGCGAAGGCGCCCTTCCAGCGAAAGAAAAAACCCGTCGCAGCACGTACGTGATGGACAGAATGGCCAACACCAAGGACACAGCTATCGCGGCGGTGGCGGCTAAGAGGGATATCCTGTCTACGGACTCTGTGGGGCAGTCGGCGAGGACAGACACGCAGCGGGCACCTTCACCGGTGCAGTGTTCCTCGCAGGTGGGAAACTTCTGTTTGAGGTCACCTTTTTTCTCCTTCTCTGTTGACGCGGAGGCTTCCGCCGTGTCATCGTCCTGGGTGAGCGCAGGCAGCGCTATAATCTCATCGGGCGAAAAGCACGGGTTGAACGCGGCGATCGATTTGGCCTTCGGTCGATAGCAGAAGACCCCCGATGTGCTCACGCACCCTGCGCAAGTCGGCTCCGTGAAGAAGCAGTCCCTGAAGTCCATGCATGGCACATCACAGGTGCAGTTCGTCTCGGGATAACACGTCATACTCGACGGGCACCAGACTTTCTTTGCGTACAGCGTGCACTCCCCACATCCTGCGACTGTCACCGCATCGCCGCGTGCGCTAAAGAGGATGGCGCAAACAAACAACAAGACAATGGCACGGCACGGCAGCCGATGAGTGTTTCGTCTTTTCATGATCCGTGTGCCTGGACACGTGCAGAGCGATGACAAGGAAAAGAAAGCAAGCGTGAGGAAGGAGTGGAGCGGGCGAGAGGTGGTGGTGGTGGTGGTGGTGAAACGTGTCGCTAAGTCGAACACAGTGAGGAAGAGAGCAAGCACGTCGCAGAGTCATAACTGACAGCAATCAGAGGAAAAAAAAATAGACCAAAAGGAAGCGGCGCGCGAAGTCATGCGTGTTTCCACGCGCTCGTGGACAAGAGTCGGCTACACAACGCGGAAACAAAACGACCACTGCCAGGTTGATGATGGGCGAATGAAGCACCGATCGCGTCACGCACTATATCATGCCTGTGTGCGGGGGGGAGGGTAGAGGTGTGTGAGTGTGTGTGTGTTCGGTTGTTGATCAATGCGGCCATAGCCGTGTTGGTAGAGACGGTCGCCAAGGCAAAGAAGCGCACAAACTGACAGTCAGTGGGGGAGGGGAGGGAAAACAACTGGAGCGAAGGGCAGACAAAGGAAATCGAAGCAGTTCTGGCCACTCAGCAGCGTCCTCCCTTCTGTCACACGTGCACAGAGGACGGCTCAGAAACGATCCGCCAGGACCTACTAGGCGGAAAGAGAAGGAAAAAAAAACCAGAGACGTGGAGGATAAGAGGGGAGAAGTGCACACTATTTCACGATGAACAGTCGACGCTCTTAGAATGTGTGCGCGTATCTGGTGGTTTCTCCGTGCGTACGCGCATTCATGTGCATGGTGTTAGGGTTGCATTAATCCCTTTTGCTGAAGGCGATCGTTACGAGTGACGGGGCCTCTTCGCACCCCTGACAGCAAGTTCATCGGCTTTCTCGTTTCCGTGGATCTTTGAGTGACCGCGCACGTGGCGCAGCTCGATCGCCTCCGAGCCATCGTTCTGCGTGTTGGTGACCGTGAACTGCTTAGGTGTACCCTTTTCTTGAGCGTAACGTGTGTTGTACTCGTCACGGGTGCGAATCAGCCTCTCCCAGAGATCTTGATTTTTGACAGGCTCGTTGGTCGACAGGCGGAAACCGTTCTTTGACCACTTTTTGCTGTACTTGGTCAGTCCGTCGAGGACGTAGCGGCTGTCGGTGTGAATGCGAAGCGGTGGTAAGGGATCACGCGCGCGCAGCTGCCGCTCAATCACGTGTAACACGGCACGCATCTCGCCGCGGTTGTTTGTCTGCGGCTCACTGTCAGGCAGAGACATGGAGAAATTGCGACTATCACCATCACCGTAATAGCCGCCGTAGCCGCCTGTGGCGCCGTGACGGCCATTCTGGCTGCACGCACCGTCCACGTACACGTCCTGCGCACGAAGGCTGTCTCTGTGCCGGTGTTGACTGCGGCTAGTCGTGTGGCTGCTGGATTCGCTGTAGTGAACGGCAGCGAATGACCGAGGGGGTGATCGTTCGACACGCGGTTCACTCCTCTCTGGGGAATAAGAGTAGGACTGCGGAGACGATGGCACATGGCGGACCTGCTCAGCCGGCTCGTCGTCCTCTGAAAACGCGCGCTCATCGTACCGGCGGTGATGTTCGTATCGGCGCTGAGGTGTGCGCTGACGCTCAGCTTGGTAGGAAGGCTCCGACTCGTACCGGCGTGGAGCCGGTGCACTGTGGCTTGCCACAAAATCAGCGGCTTCTTGTCTCGTGTCAAAACTCTTGAAGATGGCGCCACTGTAGCCCGTCACTTGTGCTGAGCAGTCATCCCAGCTGCTGAAGATGCCGGTGCATCGACCGTTTGCCACGGCGTAATAGCGAGTGCCAGATGATCGACGGCCCATGGGAGCGTTGGGACGTCTTTTCAGCGATTGCGTGAGGATGGGTGATGCAGCGCCGGAACGCTTTTCCGTGGCTGAGTTGGTGAGGTGTGTTTGTGACGATGATCGCGCTTCAGCAAGAGACGGCGCGGGTTCAGTCTTCTTCTTGTGTTCGCCCCTTCTCGAGGAGGAAGCGCAGGCCACAGTAGTCCGCAACGCAGTCGCAAGAAGAGGGTGAAGAGCGTGTGGGTGCAGGGGCCACCAAGAGCCCGCGAGTGATGCTGGCGTTGGCAAAGAGCGCAGAGGAAGGCTAGCCCGCCAGCGATGCATTCTGGTACACAAGGAAAGAGTACAGAGCAGGGGAAAAAAAAAACGAGGAGACATCACGAAAAAGGGAATTAAAAGTTGGAATGAGTGGAGGGAGATACGTAAGAATGGTTTCTCGCGCTTCACTGCGGATGCACGGCGGTGCGTCAATGCACACAACTAGACAGTTGCCGGGTGAATGCTGCTTCTTCACGCACAAGCGGGCACAGAGAGAGGCTTCCGGTGGATGTGCACCGTCTGTTGCGCTGGAGGATTAACAGGCACAAGAGCACACGACGCGTTCTCCCTTTGACGTGTGAGTGTGAGAGCTTCACAGGGAGGTAGGGAGGGAAGGAACGTGTCGGGCATTGTAGGTGTGTGAGTGTCTGTGTGTGTGTGTGTGTTGGGTGTGTTGTGCGGGGTCGATTAAAGTGATAACGCAACGGACACCTTTTACTTGGCGGCAGTACGATACTTCTCGCAGACTCGCTTGTGGGCCTTCCAGTCCTTTTTTTGGCATTCAGCGGAGCAGTAACGCACAAGCCGGCAGCCACTGCAGCGAAGGAGGGGCTTCGTCGCGGGGGCCGTGTGCTCACAGAAGAAGCACTTGGTCATAAACAGCGGTGGCACGGGGATGCCGACATAGGCCTCTGCCATTTCTGCCTTGAAGAGTGCGTTGGCGTACGCGCTGCACTCCGGGCGGTCACAAACAGGCTGTGGTGTATCCTCCACCCTCGGGGGGTCCTGCTCCATGAACAGCATCGGGTGGTGCACGAAGTGTGTGGGCTTTACCTCACAGCTCACACACTTGGCGTCCTCCTCAGAGAGGTTCTCCAGCATCTGTTCGGAGACTTCATCGTAGACCTCCTGCATGGAAGCCTGGAAGGCGGCTTCCGATGTTGTGTTGAGCTTCTTGGGGAACTGAAATTCCTTGTCCCCTACCGCTGCGTGGTAAATGTGAAGCATAGTGAGTGGAAATGGGAACTAAAAACAAGCGATGCGCGCACAGCTGTTCCCTTGTCGTTGCAGTTGTCTTTTGCCTTGACAGATGCACGCCTTTCAGATAGGCAGCTATGTGCGCGTCGGAGAGTGGGCGATGATGCAGTCTTCAAAGTAGACCAGGCGCAAAGGAGAAAAACGCGTCGGGAAAGGGAATGTGAGATCGAGGTTGAGGTTGATGTGGACGAGGAGAAAAGAGGTGGTGGGGATGTGTTTCGATGATGAGCACAAGCAGGATTGTGGCGAGTACGTATATATTGTTTTTGTATTTGTTATTGTCTATGTACTGCTTCGCTAACCTCCTCGGTGAATGGGAAGGAAGGGTGCGTAGGCTTTGCTCGCTAACTCTTTTTCTTTTTTTTTTTTCTTTTTTGTGTTTGTATGTGTGGTTGTTCGTGGCTGGGATCTATGTCGCCGCTTCGTGGCCGCGCTGGTGGATCTTCAAGCGTTCGCGGCATCTGCGGCGTGTGCGATTTCAAGCACGTGTGACACAAACGTTGCGTACTCGACGAGGCCATCACGCTCTGTTGGGGGAGACGCCGCCGCCTCGGGTGAGTGATCGCGCGATGGAGCCTCACACCCGTAATCGGCCACCCTCTGGCACAACAGTTGGGTCGCGTGCGGCCCATCAAGGCCATGCTGAGCAAGTAGCGCGTTCATCGTCTCCACACAGCAGCGCACGGGGACTTTGCTGGGGTGTGCTGTGACGGGGCACTCAGCCTCTGCGGCGGTCATGAGGTTCAAGAGCAGCACCTTGGCGAATGGCCGCACAGCACAACAGAGCTCCTCCACGAGCTCCCATTGCAAATGATCCACCTCCGCCAAGGCACTCTCGTGCAGCCCAGACAGACGGCGGATGCTGTCAGCGGCAGGCACCGAGGAGGGACGCGGTTGCTCTACCGAATGGCCCTCCTCAGCCCCAGTCCCCGTGACATCATCAAGAAAATGACGGAAAAGTGCACGCTCACTATTCTCCGGCACGTCGGGCCGCCGGGAGCGTCTGTCTGTCAGCTGTTTGGGTGGCGTTGGCGTCTTCAGACCTCGTGACGTGGGCAGGCGGCTTGCACGCAGACGCACAACCTTGTCATGAGCTTGTCCGTCACGGTATGTGGTTGGGTAGTACGTGCCGACCGATCGCGCGGGTGTGGGCACACCCGGTAGCGGCGCATCATCGCGCTCCACGTAAAAATCAATCAGCACGGGTGCGTTTGACGGTGCCGTCATCTCCGCGTGTGTCCGTCCATCGCTGATGCTATCATTCTCACTGTCGGTGGCCGTCGTGGTTGTAATAGAGGCGGAGAGGTTCACCTCCACCTCATTCCAGCCATGGTCCTCCTGTGCGGCAAGCGACAGCGGAGCCGGGGACACAGTAAGCGGTGCAGATGGTATCCAGGCCAGAGACGGCATCGGACTACGCTCCTGCCTTCGACTCGGACTCCGCTGGGTGACCCTAGTAAGATCGGTTGGTCGGGTCTGTGGGTGAGGCGACTTCGGCGCGGTCGAGAGCGGCGGTGCAGATGCCGTCGACGGTGTATGAAACGTTGTCGAGAGCACCGCATCGAGGTGCGCGTTGTCAGCCTCGTGAACTGGGCCATCGACGGCCGGGTCGAGCGGGACGACGAGTACGCGCTTGGCGTCGCGCTCGCGGCGGCACCTGCGAGAGGTGGACGAGCGAGTCGACAGTGGTCGTGGACCGCTACCCTTGTCACTGAAACGATTGGTCGGCACGCTCCAGTCCCGTAGTGAGACTGTGTTCTCGCTGTTGACTGGCAGCTCGTCATCTGGGCGAGAGAGGCGGTGGTTAGGAGAGCGATCACACGAACATGACCTTGGAAGAGACGGCGCGGCGGCAGTCGCACGCTCAGCTGCCCATTTGTCCTCGTAACGGCGTGCAAGTGCGGCGAGGTTGTGCATCACCTTCCGCTCACCACACTCTGCGACGACCTATATGTGGGCAGGTGACGATACGATGAGAACGTTAGTGTCCTACGGGCATGGAGATGGTGTGTGGCGCGTGTATGGACAGCTCTTTTCATAGCCGTCATGTCGTGAGGGAAAAGTACACAGCGTGGGGAGATCGCAGGTCGGATAATATGAGTGTCTTGTGTGGGGGGGGGGGTCCGTGAGGAGTTGCGCGCTTGGTTTGAGCTTCCGCATCGCTAAGTGCATTTCATGGTAAAGAAAGCGTGTGAACGCGTGGGTGTGTGGGTGTGTAGGTGTGTAGGTGCGTGGGTGTACGCACGCACACTTACATATTAGCACCCGCTGTGCGTTGGCGAGTGTGCTTCTGTCGTAAGACGACTGCTCCTATGGAACAGAGCACGCATCTCTTTCGGTTCTCTTACTTGCTCACATTCAATCTCTAGTATTGTCTTGGTTGTGGTACACGTTGTAAAAGGGGAGAGAAATGAAGTACAAAAATGTCAGTCATCGTCACCGCCGCTCTGAAGGACGCTGCGCAGCTGTTCGGCGCGCGTGGACGCAACCTTATCGCCCAGAGCCGCGGCACGGTCGTAGAGCGCCAGCGCCTCCGTGGGCTGCTCCAGAAGCGCCTCCAGTAGGACCCCGTAGTTGTACGCTGTCATGCGATCACCAGGCTCAATCTCGAGTGCCCTCGCGTACCAACGGCCGGCTTCCTCGTAGTTCTTGTCAATGGCCTCCGTAACGTAGGCCTGTGCTTTGGCGCCCAGAGCGGTCGTGTGACGATCAAAAGAGCGGCACACGGAATCCCACGCGGCCCGCGCACCATCAACGTCACCTTGCCGTAGTAGGGCCCAGCCTTTGGTCAGTGCCCGCTTGGCCTCCTTCTCGGTGTCGGCAGTGGCAGGCGAGGTGGCCTTTTGGGCGATAGCGCTGCCATCTTGGATAGTGGAGTGTGTGTTGGGGTGGGTTTGTGATCGCATGAGGGACGGAGGCGGTACCTGGGCCTGCGGCATCTGTTGCTGCCGCTGCGACGGAGACTGCGTCTGGGCGTTTTGAGCCAGTGCGCGCATGTACTTTCCGTAGAGGGCCTCATCCTCGTCAGCATCGGCGTCGGCGTCGGCGTCGGCGGGGGAGGAAGTTGGTGGTGGTGGTGTGCGGCGGTACTGGTGAGAAGCAGCCTCGGCAGCTGAAGGCATAACTTCCCTCTGCGAGCGTGATGTGGTAGGTCGCGTCGATGATGTGGGCCTCATTGCTGTTGTGCTCATGCCGCTTTCGTTGAGCCCGTACCCACTACGGCCACCACCGGTGTGCAAGCGTGGTGCCGCAGAAGACGATGTCAATGAACCGCTGGCTGCAGTCCCACCTACGGTGCGCGATGATGAGGCGGGCGGTGGGGGCAGGGGGAGACCAGCCAGTGGGGCCACCTTCTCGAGTGGAGCTCCAGGAATGCGGCTCTCGGCGCGCTCGAGCAGCTGCTCAAGTTCCCGGTCCTGTTGCACTTTTTGCAGCGCGCTGACAACCTGGAGGGGGTTCACTGAGTCGCGGCTTGTCTTGTCGACCGTTTCACAGAGCCGCACCGCGCCGTCACGGGTCGCCTCGAGTTCAGTGCGATCGAGTTGAATCCGCTCGCGCTGTTCCCTGTCCAGCCGATCGACCTCGGCGAGAATACGACCAACCTTTTCCTCAGTCTCCCGGCGCAGCCTCTCCACCTCCTTCTCGGCCTGCACGCGGCGTGGCGCGTTGGCCATCATCGCCGCTTCCTGGTCCAGCTGCTTCTCGAAAGCATCCATACTATCACGCAGAGCAAGCGCTGTGCGATGAACTTCTGCCAATCGTGCGCGTGCGAGCACGGCCGCCTCAGCGATGGTTGTCACGTCCTTGCCCCTGTACTCGCCCAGCACGACGCACCGACTGCACGCGAAAGCGTCACAGTCCGCAACGTAATACTCGACTGGTCGATCCGGATGCGCCGGGCATGCGGCCAAGGTGGGGTCCACTGTACAGTGCAGAAGCAATCGTGGCAGCACTTGCTGCGGCGCGTAGACTGCGACGGCAGGGCCGTTGGCCTTGTCGACGAAGACGCTGCTGTCGTAGCGCGCGAGAAAGGATGGGGTGCCCTCGGCCGGAATCGTCACCGAGGCTGGGTTCACGAACGCGTGCCCAACCACGACATCGCAAATGAGCACACCTGTCGTGTGCCGCGATGTCCAGTGCTGGAAGGGCCGCTGCAAAAATACCGCGCTTGGCGGCCGGCTACCGCCTTCGACAACAGGCAGCGGTTTGAGGCCATAGCGGGCGATCTTCTCCAGGGTTGTTGCGTCACCCACGAGCACGAGCCGCTCGGCCTTGCGCTCCTTAGCCGCATCAAGGCGCGCCGCAAAGGCCGCGTGGTGTTCGCGGTGAAACACAGCGGTGACCGTCATCACCTGGAGGTGCAAGGACTGCAGGCCCGTCAAGCGCACTGCCTCTTTGGCGGCCGAGCCGAAGTAGGGATCATCCTGCAGCAGGGGCTCCACCTGCAGCGCCTGTCGCGCACGCTTCTCCCACTCCACGACCAACACATCCCTCTGCCAGTGCGGCAGACCGGGCTGGAGACTCTGCAAACGTCGTTCAAAGTCCTCAGCGGTGCCGTAGAAGAGATCCGCCTCGCGCAATGGCGGCTCTGATGACCCAAGCACATGTTCGCAAAGTGCACGCCACGCTGTTGCGCCATCATCAACACTCGGCGCTGTGTTGGTGCGACTGTGATCCTCATCACGTCGATCACGTCGAGAGGCGGAAGAATCCCTCCTGCCTGGTGCCTGACGAGGAACGCCGAAGTGCTGATCGCCGTAGAAGTTGTCGGGTGTCGCACCAGGGGCGGTGGCACTTCGCTTCTCCGGACGACGAGCGTCGTCATCGCCGCCAACGTCGGCATCGTCGTTGTGGTCGTCGTGTTGGCTCCCACCGCGTTGTATATGCTGTCGGTCACGTGCGTTGTGGTCATTGGCTTGTGTTTGCGGTGGGGTTGGTCGTGTTGGCAAGGGAGAAGTCATGGCCAGAGAGAGGTAACGGCCTTCGGACGGCGGAGAGTGTACTTTGCCCGCAGTTGGTGACGCGGCATGCCGGACTGGAGTTGTTACGCTCGTCGGCGCCTCCCTCGCGCGTTCATCAGAAAGGCCAGAGGAAGACGGAGGCGGTATAGTGCGGTGTCCTATTCCCATTGGAGAGGATTCACTGGCTCCAGAGTACCGCGTCGGTGGAAATGTGTATGTGCGGGGATCAGGCTCAGGACCATAGTTCTGTGCCAAAACAAGGAGCCAGTCTTCGGTTGTCTGCACGCCCGTTCGCGTGCGGAGTTCGCGGAGACGGGGATCGGCAGCTTCCAGGTCGTACGCGGACAGAAAAGCTGCGAGCCGCTCGGAGGCGTCAACATCTTTCATCTCAGGGCCATTGTCAAGGATGAGATGATTCATCAACTCCATCTCCTTGTTCTCCCACTGCCTAAGAAGAGATGGGATCTGCGACACAAAGTTGGGGCCGTAGACAGAGAAAAAGGCCTCGAGGCGTTTTGTGTAGTCCGCGAGCTTGTATTTCTTGTAGAGTTTGGCAAATGTGTCTGTCTCTGGTACAGCCTCCACCACACTATCGACCAGGCGAAGGCCTTGTGGGTTGTACTTTTGTAAGAAACCCACAAGCCGATTGCGGTAGCCGGCACGGTCGGAAGGGTCCACACGAAAGCTTACACCGACCTGCCCAACCTCTGTGCCGACGATGCGCGTGGCCAGCTTCTCCCACTCCACAACCTCCCTTGGGTTGACAGTGAGGGGAGCAGAGGTGGCGATGACACGCGTAGGGCCACTAGCCCCTGGTGACGGCGCCTCGCGCACTACCACAACGACCTCCAGCAGGGACGCGGTGCAGCGCCACACTTTGGCGCTGTTCACACTGCCGGATTGGCTCACCTTGTCGAGTTGCACCTCGAACAGATGCGGTGAGGATTCGATAATGTCTGACGACGTAAACAAAGCAGAGACCGGCGGCGCGGAGAAGGCTGTCGTCACCGCATCCCGCATCTGTGCTTCGACGGTGAAGGTGCGGTCGCATTGCGCCATCGCTGCGGGAATATTGACCAGGTTGTGCAAGGTCACCAACAATGAAAGCGACCCCATGGTGCCGCAACTTCTAGAGAGTCGGGGAGTGACAAGGAGATGAGCGCGGCAGTGCAGTCGGGGGAGAGAGAAGAAGAAGAAGAAACAGAAACTGAGAGGAGGGTGTATCTAGAGAGAGAAAAGAAGGCGCCGGCTACTGAATCTCGTCTGTTTCCGTCCAAAAAAGCATGCAACTGGCGGAAAACACAAGCGTAGCCTTTTCAGTTGGGGTGTGTGTGCGACAGTAATTGGAAGAAGCAGAAGAGAAGAAAAGTAAAGTAAAAGAAAAGACGAAATGTTCTCAGTTTGTTCGCATAAGCGTGCGAGGATGCGGGATACAGAGTCAATGAGTGAGAATGTGTGTAGGAGCCGAATGAGTACGCAAGAGTTGGTAATCATGATTTTTTCACATTCTCCTCCTCAAGTTCGCTTGCTATAGCTCCTGTCATCGCGCAGCAGTCTATACGTTGCTGAACTGTACGAAAAGAGAGGCGCTACGAGAGCGCATTGGGGCGGGGAGAAGGCGTGCGCCAGCGTCAGCTCTTCATTGGTGTCAGTGTTGCTGCTGTAGGGTGCGGAAGCAGACAAGGCAAAAGGGGAGAGGGAAAAACCATTCAGACACAACAGTAACCATCAAAAAGGAAGAGAGTAAAAAAGAGAGAGAGAGAAAAGAAGTCAGGACGTTGTGTAAATAAAAGAACGTCATTGGGTCGACGTGCCGGTGACGCCTATTTACCATCCTTGTAAAGGTTTTGCCCTGCAGGGCGGCCGTAGCTTCCTGTCTTCGCATCAGTACGTGTGCTTTCACGCATGTCACGCTCTTTCGCACGAAACATCTCATCCACCTTCTTCTGATCCAACTCGCGATCCGTGGGCACCCAGAAGAACGGCTCCTTCTCAGCCTTGATCTTGCGAAAGTTGGGCTCAAAGTCAAAGTTGTGAAGCTTGACGTGGTAGTCAATGCGCTCTCGCTCCCAATTGTCCCATTTGAGGAAGACCTTCTGCTGGTCATCGTGGTCCATCGCCCCGGCCGAGGTGAGGTTGTGCATGTGGGTCATAATGTCCATATCGTTCAGGACCTTGCCAGGCCCCTCGAGGTCCAACTGCGAGCACAAGAAGGCTATCTCCTCGCAGATACTCTCCAGGTCAGACCAGTAATAGTGGCCACCGTGACTGCGCAGACGGAGGATCAAGGGGTGCGCAACAGGGTCGACACCCCTGCGCATGCGTTGGTGGCGTAGCTTTGCCACGTACTTGAGCGCGTTCCATGCTGGTACGCGGTCGTCGTCCATGCAGGCGGATACCATCATGCCGGGGTACGTGACGCGGTCGTTGATGTTGTAGTACGGATCGTACAGTTTCAGACGCTCTAGATCCTCCTTGTTGTTGAGCGGGTCCCCCCAATCCTCACGCTCTGCGAGCGACAGTGGCAGCTCAGGGTCGATCATGGTGTTAATGATGTCCAGAAAAGGAGAGCGCAGCAACGCGTTACCGAACAGACCGGTGCCGCGCAGATTCATGGCGGCCGCAATCGGGACGCAACCAGCGCTGCTTCCAGCTGCCACCATGAGTTCTGGCCTGGTGTATCCCATCTTCACCATATGCTCACAGCACGCTATGAAATCCTGGGTTGTCTTGATCTTGTTCTCCCCCTTGCCCTTGTCGGCCCAGTTTGGAAGTTCACCACCGCCACGCACGTGGGCAAACGCCACTGTCCAGCGCCGGCGAATCATCCACATGTACGGGGCCAGTTGGAAGTGCATGGATGGCACTTCGCCGTATGAGCCGTACACGTAGATGAGGCAGTGTTTGGGGGAATTCGGTTGGGCTTCAAAGTCGGTGGCCTCCTGCACGAACGCATCACGGCGCTGACAGATCGTTATTGGGATTTCCGTGCCATCTTCGGAAATACACACGTCGCGGTAAATGCTGTACGGCCACATGTAGTCCCACGGTGTAAACTGCTCAGCCTGACGTTGAGTGAAGAGCGCCTCGGGCGCGCATAGGCGTGCCCTATCAGCTGTGATGTCCGAGTTGAAGTTGTACACGCAATCGCGGCTTGGCTGCACAATACTGCTGTACACGAAACTCATAGAGTCCTGATCAAAGTTCTTGTTTAGCCCGGGCGACACCGACGTGAGCGGTGGGAAGTGGAGCACAATGTCGTCCTTGCGCGGTGCCTTCGCTGCAGCATTGAGTCCCTGTGCGCAGTCCAGAATGCGAATGTGCTGAATCCGTTCGAAGGCAAAGTGTGTTTCGAACAGCACCAGGCGACTGTTGAAGACATCGACGTCAGAGATTTGAACATCCTCGCGGTATGGAACCAGCTCTTTCCACTCTGCCCCTGCGCCGTACTTGAAAGCCACCTCATCGCGCGTGTATACAACTCGGAAGTTCGGCCCCTGGTCAGATGTCACCATCACAAAGTTGCCTTTGTAGTGCTCCAGCCAATTCCACCCTTGTTTGCCAGCAATCTCAAGTGGTTTACCGCCACTGAAAAAAGGCTGCAGGACGTGCGGAATGATTGGGAAAGATGCAGGCATTACTTGCGCACTTCCCTTGGTCTTGGAGTCAGATGTGATCACCAAATACGTGTTGTCCTTGGTCTTCCGGATATCCACGAAAAACTGCTCGTCGTCGTCACGGTAGATTTCGACGGGCGCCTCCAGAATGCCAGGTCGGATCTCCTGCATCATTACCTTGTGCGGCCGATTCAGATCATTCGACTCGGTGTAGAAAAAATAATTACCCGAACCAAACTCGATGCTCACAATGTTGTTTCCGCGGATGACGTGAAACAAGCTTGCGTTGTCAATACTACGGACGTGGCAAATGTAACGATCACTGCCTTCAATGGAAAGTGTGTAGGCCAGATAGCGGCCATCCTCTGAAACACGGCACACACCAATCGAGCAATCCATATAGCCAAAATGCTGCTGCAGCAATACAGGGTTGATGAGCTCCTCGGCTAACAGATCGACCTCACCGACTTTCTTGCGGTAAAAACCAATAGCATTGGGGTCATGGCCTGGAACCACACGTGTGAAGTAAATATAGTCCCCAATGCGCTCCTCGCCCTTATCGAAGCCACCCTCGCGACTCGTGACAACCACTTTGGCGTCCAGCTCAGCCCAAAGACGGCCTTTGGTGTGCTTGAAGTCAAACTTCGCGTCAACGAGCGAGAAGTGCTGCATCTCCTTCTTCACATATTGCTGTGTATTCCGATCGAACAGGTCCTCCATGTACTGAAACGGATCACTCTTCTGTGGCTCAGCGTGGAGAACGACAGACGTGTTCGCCTCTGTCGGCAACGGACCATCCAAAAACGGCAATGGATATTTGTTGCGCACCTGAGGACTAAACGAGTTGACAAGTTTGCGTCCAGTTGCATATAGTGGGTTCGATTTGGGGATCCATGGGAATAGGGCCGCCATCGTGTGAGCGTCTACTACACGAAAAACTCTTTTTGCACGCTCCGTGGACGATGTTTTGAGGTGGAAAGGACGATAGATTCGATGTTTGAAGCAGTGGTCGACGGTGAAAAGGATTTGATCAGTATGTGAAGGGGACAGTGAGAGGCATTAACAGTGCTAATACGAACACTTGTTGATCAAATAGAAAGCGCACCTTTAACAGGGGGGAAAAGGCGCAAACCCTCTCGTTGCGATCCCAGATGAAACAACAACAACAAGTAGTTTATCCACTCAAAGGAATAGGAGCAGAATAACTTCATGTGTGTGCATCCTTGTTTGCGAAGGACAACCATGGCTATGCCGTTCATGTATGAGTTCCTACGTATGTTATGACGTTTGCTCGTGTTTCTTTTTTTTTTTTACGTATATATATGTGTGCATTCCTACGTACACACCCTTGTTCAAAGTGTGGCTGGTAGCGCGTAGAGAGTGCCAGTTTGTGGTATTGTCTTTGTCTCCATGCTCAGCTACATATATACTTATTTTGTTGATTACTCTGCTTCGAAAGCGAAAGAAGAGTGTAGCGCATACGTATCTCTTGAAAAGGGGCAGATGGAGTGAGCGAAAGAAGACAACGGATGGCCATACGAAAGAGAGGGAAAAAAAAAAAAGCGGACGCTGTTCACGCCACTAGACCTTGTGCGCTTGGATGTT
Source organism: Wallacemonas rigidus (assembly GCA_030849045.1). NCBI lineage: Eukaryota > Euglenozoa > Kinetoplastea > Trypanosomatida > Trypanosomatidae > Wallacemonas > Wallacemonas rigidus. The sequence goes on from JASAOL010000513.1 coordinate 55,620, forward strand.
GATCTTTTGTTGCGAGGATGTCGCGATGCCAGTGAGGGAGTTGTGATCCTGGTTCTGGAACTTCGGTAGCCAGTTGAGCTTGAACCACTCAATCGTGTCAGCCCATCCCTCGTTGAACCCGATCACTGGTTGGTACTCGAGATCAGTTTCGGCCGCGTCGATGCGGAACCATCGGTTCATGGTGAGAACAAACACATTGAACACGTTCAGCTTGAATGTAGTCTTCATGATGTAGCCCAGCACTTCTGCGAAGAGCCCTGCCATGTAGAGGAACCAGAACGGGTAGTGGATTTTGGCGAGAATGGAAGGGAAGCCCATGCCGACGATCGCTTTGTCCAGCTCTTTCCAGAACAGGCAGTACGCTGCAGGCTCTGGGTGCGTGTCGCCGTCCGTCACAATGTAGAACTTTCCGAGGACAGGCGAGTCCTTGTACAGTTTCTTCTCAGCGATAATCAGGCCATGGCAGTAGTTGTCGACGTGCGTGAAGCAAATACGGTTGTTGCCCTGGCCGAAAACGCGGAGCTTTCCGGTGCCTGCAGCTTCGAGCATATTGGGAAGAAACAAGTTGTCGCGCGGACCGTACACCTGGTGTGGTGCGACAGACACAGGCCAAAAGTCCTCGGCAACAGCCGCTGTTACTTCCAGTTCGCCTTTCGCCTTGGTCTCGGCATACATCTGCATGTAACGCTTCAGCGGGATTTTGGGCATCTGATCCTCTGTAAGACCATCCACATTGGGAGACTTAAAAAGGCTGCCCTTGAAACGCGTGGAGGGGGAAGAGCTGAAAACCAGTTTCTTCACACCGTGTTCTTTGCACGCTTTGATGACATTGAGCGTACCCCCGTGGTTGACCTTCTCATAGAGATTCTGAGGGTGAAACGGACCAACGGCTGCGGCCAGATGCCAGACGCAGTCCGCGCCTTTGATCGCGTTGGACACAGCCTGGTAATCGGTGATGTCGCCAACAACATACTCGATATTGGGGTGGTCCCATATCATGATCGCCTTTTCCTTAGGAACGATGTCAAAGCAAATCACCTTTTTGGCACCACGCTCGACCAGCATCTCCACGAGACGGGTGCCCACAAAGCCTGTCCCACCAGTGACAACGCATCGTTTGGGCACGGAAGGGTAGCTTTTCGACGCAGCCTTCAACTGCGCAGGTGAGAGAGCTGGATTAAAGGAGGCCATCGTAGACTGATAACAGGAAAACGTGGAATAAGAAGTACGTTTCGACTATACCCCTCTGCGATAATGATGTCCTTTGTTCTCACTTTATTTTTGTAGCAGCCCCTATTCTGAAAGAAAACTTCTTTTTCTTTACGCAGAAAATAAAATAATTTGCGCGTGAAGTTGTGTCTCTCCTCAGAGCAGAAATAGAGATGACCGGATCAATGATGTAAATGATGTTTTGATGTACGAGTAATCCTTTTTTGAGTTCGTCCATCAAACAAAAGTACGAGGTGGTCGAAAAGATAGGCGACGAAAAGGGAAGAGGAGCCGATATTGGACAAGAAGTGACGTGTACACGATGATTTCAGAAATTTTTTTCTCTGCGTGCATTTCAAAGAGCATGTGAGGGACACGGAAAATGAATTGAGCGCCCGCGTTTTTGTTGTTGGTTTTTGCATGATCGCATGTTTGCATTTCTGGAAGGTGCGATGACGCAACAAAGACGAGTTGTTCACGCACGCTAAGAATCTTCGTCTTCCCACAGCCGTGTTTGCACATGAGGAGTCACCTGGACGCTCTTCAAGTTTGCCGAATCTCTGAACGCATTTTTTTTTTTTTGTTGTTGTTGTTGTTGTTGTTGAGTTTGGTACACAGGTATGGACTCAGATAAATCTCATCGGGACACTTTACACGCAGCCCCTCTGTACTACTCACCGGCAACAGTGGCAGCACTGTTCCATTGCAGGCACAAGCGCTCTAAAAGTGTCGGAGCAGCTTCACCCTCGCCCAAGGTATCACTTAGGGAAAGTGTGACAGGCAGCAAAGCTGGTCCATCGTCATCGCCTCGCGGTCGTTTGCGGTCGAAATTCAACTGCGTCGATATGCGCAAGCTCAGAGCCTGACCTGTGGAATCGCATAGGCGAACCGGTGAAAACAGCAAACTACGGCAAAGTCTAGTCAGCTGATCACAATCGCGGCATGTCGCACTTGTCCCGAAAAACTCAATTTCCTGAGGAATTGACGATAGCAACTGATTTGCCACTTGCTTCTCCACATCTGCAGCTACCGGTGCACTGAGCATCGGTAGTGCTTTCAGAGCGCACGGCGAGGAGAAATCGACCTCCGATTCTTGTGGTGGAGCCGCGGGGTTGGCCGACATGATTGTCCTCAGTACACTTGGGTCGACGAGTGGCTTGTTGTCTGTTGTGGGGTTAGATGTGCTACAAGTGGTGATGCAAATCGCTACTGCATCCAGAATTGGCGAAATGAGCGCCGCATAGCTAATCGTTTTACCCTGCACAGCTACAGTTTGTGCTGCCCACGATGATGCCGACACCACTTTTCGAAGTTCCTTACCTTCGGTGCAATTGAGTTGTTCCGCAATTACGAGGAAGTTCCAGATTGTTTCAGCGAACGCTTTGAAGGGTAACACGTCTCCGCCGGTGATAGCACCCACTTGAAAAATGCACTTCCCTGCGGTTGCGTTTCGGCTGCTTTCCGCGGAAATAAAGCAGCACGACGGCACCACGATTGTGGTGAAGGTGTTTACCAGTGCAACAACACCCGTTCGATCCCTGAGGATCCGGTTCTGGATTGCCACAGGATTCCGCAAAGCGGATACGCACTCCCTAAAGGCAGTCGTGCCGCCTTCACAAGAAGTGCGTAGCTCAGTGGTCATGGGTGTCGGGGTGAACAGAGGGACACTATTCGCGCTGTCCGTGCCAACAACTCCAGGCTGTTGAAAAAAGCAGCGACGATCCTGCGATTTGGGATACAATGTTGTGAGCAACCCGATTGCAACGGCCTTGGCGGCGCCGCTGAGAGGCGTGAACATGCCGGAAAAAAGATTAAGCAACTCCCAAAGAGGGATGCACGACACAGTCACAAGAGCCGCATTCTGCGCGTCACTGAGCTCAGGGAGCAGCCAGGATTGACGGTAAAAACTCAACAACGCACGTTCGACAGCTTGCGGCGCACACGCGTTTGACGGATCGCTCAACGACACAAGCAGCGCAGAGACTTCCTCAACACACTTGGCCAGAGCACTCTGAATCTTTGACATTGGCTATGAGGACTAGGATGAATATTCTGAGGGAATGGGGGCGGGGTGATTCTGGGCGCGGGCTGGGGCGTAGGTTTTTGCGCGGGTGGGCCGCGGGGCGAGGCCGCGCCGGCGCTGGCGCTGGCGCCGGCTGCGGGAGCGACGACCGACGCGCCCTTGGTGATCGCGGCGGCCCTCCCACACCCGCACGCCCCCCAAACACGCCGCGCCACCAGCCCGGCCGCGCCTGGAGGGGCGGGAGGGGGGCGGCACCCACCGCGATGGCGCGGCTTGATCGCCCTTGCTGGCCCCGGTTTTTGGCGGCGGCGGGGGGCGTGGGGTCGCCCGAGCCGGCTGGCCCTCTGCGCCGGCGGCACGGTCAGCAGCGCCCACCGCCCCGAGGCAAGCGGCGCGCGCACACACCCAGCGCAGATATCCGACAAATCATCGCCACATAAAGTGCGCACACGGGAAGGAAGGCTGCGGTTTGTGCCCCCCCCCCTTCCCGGGATCACAGCCTGCGGCCCAAGCTGCCGACGGCAGGACCTTGCCGCCACCCTGTCGCGCCCCCGCGGGCGTGTTTTCCTTTTTTTTTCCCGAGCCCTCCCGGTGCCGCCTCGGTGAGGGGGGCGCGCGGCCGTGCGCCTGGTGGTCTCGCCCCCGGCAGGTGTTGGGCGGGGCGCGCGTGGCCTCGCGGGAGCGGCTCAGCGGCGCGCAGCCGAGCGCCGGGTCCCGCTGCGCGTCCTCTGCCCCGCCCCAGGGCCCAGAGCACCGAGCAAAGCACCCGCCCACCCACAAATGCCCACCCACACACCCTCACGCACACTGGTTCACCCACTCACGGCCTTTCCCGGTTTCTGTATTGCATTTGATAAAATACTGGTTAAACAATTTTTAATTGAAGAAAACTCCGTTGACAGCAGGCATCGTCGAATTTCGTAGCACACGCGCACGAAACCGAATAGAGTTTAGAGCCATCTTGACGATTCTATTTGCTCTTGGAGCGTAACCGCAACACCACATCAGTGCATATCCATGTCCTCTGAAGCGAAGCAGGCGTGCCGTGTAACGTACATCTGGCTTGCTGGACGCGATGCCCATCACGACATCCGCAGCAAGGACCGTACGATGTACCTCTCTGCGGAGCAGCTCTCCAAGGATCCTAAGGAACTCCTGGCGGACGGTCTCTTCCCCGTCTGGAACTTCGACGGCTCGTCCACTGGACAGGCCAAGGGCTTGGATACCGAAATTTTGCTCAAGCCAGTCAATGCATACCGTTGTTGTCTTCCGCGCGAGTCGACAAAGATTCCGTGGCTTCTTGTTCTCGCTGAGTGCTACCTGCCGAACGGCGAGCCTACACCTGACAACTCCCGTGCCGCCGCCCGTCAAACATTCGAGCAGAGTCCCGATGAGCACCCTTGGTTCGGCCTTGAACAGGAGTATTTCATCGTGACGCGTGACGGTCGTCCGTACGGCTGGCCATCACACGGTTTTCCGGCTCCTCAGGGACCCTACTACTGCGGCTCTGGTGCACACGTAGCGTGGGGTCGCCAGTACGTTGACCGCCACTACGAGGTGTGCCTTGAGATGGGGCTCAACATCTCCGGTACAAATGCCGAAGTGACTCCTGGTCAGTGGGAGTTTCAAGTTGGCCCTTGCGAGGGCCTGGAGATGGGAGATCAGATGACCGTGGCTCGCTGGGTTCTGCTCCGTCTTCTCGAGGTGGCGGACCTCGACGTGGACTATCGCGCGAAGCCTGTCCACGGCGACTGGAACGGTAGCGGTCTGCACACTAACTTCTCCACCGAGAGCACACGTAATGAAGGCGGTCTCAAGGTGATCCACGAGTACATCGAGAAGCTGGGTAACACCGTTAAGAAGGACATTATCTTCTACGGACCCGAGAACAACGAGCGTCTCACTGGTCGCCACGAAACATCCAGCTTCCGCGACTTCAGCTCTGGTGTGGGTACTCGTGGCACTTCCATCCGTATTCCCAACGCCGTCGCCAGCGAAGGCAAGGGCTACATGGAAGACCGCCGCCCTGCTGGTGATGCTGACCCGTACCTCATCACATCGCGACTATTTGCGTCTTGCATTGGTCTTGAGACCCCCGCTCTGGACCTCGCATCTCCGACGCACACCAAGGAGTGGATGCGCCACGCGTTTGACATTGCGTAGCCATGTTTTGGTAGACCTGAGAGTCCGTGCAGTAACGCACACAGTATCTCACAGTTGCGCACGTGGTGGGCACCATGAAACACTGAGACATTGTTCTTTTGATATCTTTTGGTGGCGTTACTCAGTTTCTCGGACACTTTCTTTTCTTGTTCTTTGCTCTGTTTCTAAAATTATTTTGGTAAGGATAAATCTGTGCGTGATGCACTCTTCACGCTTCGCTGCAAAGAAAAAAAAAATGACAAGGAAAACAAGTCTTCTCTCCTCTTCCCCTCAACGAACACCAACCACAACAACAACAAAAAAAAAATTGTCTTGTCGACATGTAGAGAATCGGCTAACTGCTCTAACATTTGAACCAAAATCAAGGTACATGCAGAAAAAACCGACTATTACTGACATGCAATACTATCTGAATCACGCAACTTTGATGTGAAGAAGGGAAATGGTATCACACCACACTGTTCTTGAAAGTCTTTTTTTTTTCCGTTGTAGTGATTGTGCCGACAGAAAAATCCTCCAAACGCTTTTTTTTTTCTCTACTACACCGCTCAACCCGTTACACAGCAGCCTGACTCAGTTGATTATAGTCAGGGCTGTTGAATGCCTTAGCAGACAAGCACAACGAGAAGGAGGACGTTTTTCGTTCTCTCAAAAGATTTTCTCTAACAGGAATACAGGGATAAAGACACAGAAAAAAAGTGTTTCTTCGCTTGGTCGGAATGAGTATGCAGCACGTCTTAACACGTGTTCTTCACTTGATTGCATAACGGCTGTTGGTTTTTCCGTGACATAAACACTGATAAAAAAAAGGGACATTTTTGCACCGAATAATGAGTGAGGTCTACGTGACGACATGTGGATTTGTGAATGGAAAACAGCTCTTTTTCACGCTGCCACACCACACGCAGCAAATAGTGCTTCTGACGCACCTACAGCCACCGACTGAAGAAATCGACGCATTTTAGCGCTAGTACAACCACTGGATGTGGGCTTCGTTGTCCGTTGATGCACAGCCTGTGCCTATGCCTGCGCAGCTCTACCTCAAACATTGCTCCTCTCATTCCGCATTTTCATTTGCTCCCATCTACTGCTTCGACAACCTTGGGGGTTTGATGTTTCACCCCCGTTTTACTCACATCACAACTGGACTCACATCCTTGAAAAATAAAAATAAAAAGGAGCAAGGTGACGGGTTGCTCTCAGCACGAGCGCAACTGCGAAAATGTCGGCTGCACCGAAGAAAAAGAAAAAAGCGTCCAAAGCGCAGAAAAATCTGTACGAGCAGTATTTGGCCGACTCCGGCAGCGATGCTTCCTCTGCTGACAGTGACGTCGAAGAGTGGGGTGTACTCGCGCAACAGGAATACACCACAAATATGGATATCAACATCCTCGTTCAGCAGACTGTGCAAAATGTTGTTCAGAGCGTGTGCCTAGAGGATTACGAGGGTACTTCTCATTTCGGCGACCATGAGCTCACTTGCTTTGCTGCGGCTGTAAAACATAATAGCTCCATTGTCTCTCTCCAAATGCGATACCTTGATGTCTCCGACGCGTCACTGGTACCGCTTTGCCAAGCGCTCGAGAACCATCCAAATCTCCGCGCGTTGGATCTGTCCGGAACACGTGGTGGAGACGAGACAGGCAAGGCACTGAAGAAGTTAGTTTGCACAAATCCTCACATTCTTTTTGCCCAGATCGATGATACCATTGTACGCGGCAACGACGCACAACTGATTGAAGAGGCTACCCGGTACAATGCCTTAGTGTGCCCTGATCCTCAGACTAACCCTTTTCACCTCGGCTTGTTGAGGAAACTTAGCGCGATGGAAGAGCGTGAGAGTAAATTCAATGAAGAACTTGAGGCGAAGCCGTGGCTCCAAAACAACAACATTGTGAAGCCCGACGAGCACCCTCAGAAGGAAAAGAAGACCAAAAAAGTGACAATTCGTGCTACTGGTGGCTCGAAGATTGGCGCCCAAGTTTGTGCGCAGTTTGTTCAGGGAAGCTGTGCGTACGGTTCACGGTGCAAGTACTTCCACCCCGAGCGGACGTCTGCACTCCGGAACGCCGTTGCTTCCAGTCAATACGAAGCAGCCGAGCTTGGTGTCGGGAGCGATGGGCGGTCGGTTGCTTTTTCTAGTGCAACTTCTGCGTCGTCCGGTGGTCGCCTTCGACTCCGAAGCCGTCTGCGTCCGGCGCAGTTTACACTTCAACCTTCAAATACGTCTCGCGAAACAGCACAAGTTGCTGAGGCTGCTTCACCTACTCCGCACTCTGTGTTCAGCCAGAAGAACAACGGCAAGGATATCATCGCTGCAACCTGGATTCTAAGTACAACCATAGTGGCGTGCTGTGTGGCGCTGGCTGTTGGTTTGTAGGCACCTGCGGAGCACTTCTTTGTCTTTTTCTCCTCTTTGTCTGCTCTGCCACCATGTTCTCAGTCGTCATTTGCACATGTGTGCGCTTTGGCGCGCTTGCGACGGCAAGTATAGATACGTCGGAGAGGCAACAGCACCACGGGGAGACATAGAGAACCCGAGGGCCAACGGTGCTACGACGCTGAATGCACATCCTGAGTGACGGGGTGTCCGAGTGCGCGCGCGCGGAACAATAGATATACACCCTTTTGTTTGGCTAGCCTTGATATTTTTTATTGTCACACTGTTCTGCAGTCGCCGGCCTCCGTTTTCAAAAAAACAGCGTGACTCTGTGGGCTGACTGATACTTCGTTATTCATCTCTTTCTCCCTGTTCGGCTACATATCAATGATACCAGCTGCATGCGCTCCTCTAACATTGTCCATGGTTTGACTTTTCACTCTGTTGCACACCCCCACGCACTTATATGACCAACAAAACAGCCTGCTCGCCTGGTGTCTTCGAGTACTTTAGGTGCAACAAAAGCTGGAAAAAGTCCGAGAACAGTAAAGGGAACAAAGAATCACTCACCCAGGTACACGCCAACATACACGCATACAGTCATACTGAGGATCCCGATGGATCATGCATCATTGACGGCGGACTACGAAGAAAATGGGGCTCAGGGCACTGTGCATGTTCAAGACGGTCTTCATGACTTGTGTGTGAATGGTGCTCGTTGCTTTGGCATCCCGTCCACGACAGACGCTGACCGTTTGTTTTCGCCTTCATTCAGCCGCACCGTGGCGGAAGAGTTGCCACTGGCTCCAACCTCGGGCAGAGTATCGTTCGGCGGACAGTGGTTTTGGGAGGTTTACCAGCATTGCGTCTTACGCGAAGATGTCACTGCATTCTTGGGTGGCACTGGGGTGAATCTGGAGGAGGATTCACTGGACACGCAAAAGCTGGTGCGGGCGCGGAGTCTCAGTGAGGAGCAAATAAAATCACGCTATGCAAATGTGTGGCGCCATAGCTCCGCTAAAATTGAGGTAATGTACGCTCTAAGTTTGTCAATCGCCCTTCGCATAGTTCGTGAGCCCATGCTTGACGACAATCAAGGCCCTCAGGCCGTCATTCTGTGTGCGACAAAGGATCAATGCGACGAAATGGCTTTCGTCCTCAACCGATTTTGCACCGACCTTCATTTGGTTGTACACAATTTGTTCGAGCCTTATCCTGCTATGCCTGTAGGAAAGCTTGCAGAGGTTGTCGTTGGCACACCACCCCTGTGGGAGAGTGTCTGTGTGTTGCAGCCAAAAGAAGCGTCGTCCGCGAAAGGGAACCTTGAGGACGTTTTGACACAATTATTTCCGCGGTCAGCACCGCCAACGTACTCTGCGACGCGCGTTAGGCCGTACTCTCTGCAACGAGTCGTTGAGCTGGCGATGCTTGATTTCGATCGGCAGTGTCAGCTTGGTTTCTCAGTAGTTCTGGAATCCATTGTGCAACGATCTCCACCTTCCTGCCGCAAAACAAGAGTTTACGGGCAGAGCCAACTGGGCACACCGGGAAGTGGCTTGGCTGCTAGGAGTAGTGCACATGTCACACAAAAAGATATGACTACTGTTATCACCTTTGCACCAGCCTCGAGCGAAACACACAAACGCGCTCGCGACGAAACTCCTGATGAAAATTGCAAAGAACACGCAGTGGACTGCGCTTTATTGTTATGGAGTGCCTTGTCAGCACCACGTTTACTCCTCGACCATGACACGTTTTGGGAGTTTAAAAACGGTGTCGAGGCGGAGGCGCTTCGTTTCTGGGAAAGTTTCGAAGGTAAACCTGTTTCCTCAGGTGACTTTGCCGAGTTCGCTAGCTGCCAACTGCTACTGGTGTGTCACCAGGATCCCAACAACAAGAGCCCTGTCTATTTGAGTGAAGTCTGTCTGAGCGTGCTGCCTACTTCGAAGGGACTCGAGGTCTGCGCTAGCCGGCTCACGCTTCTATTCTCCCACTTGGAGGACCGTCTCAGCGGAACGGTGTTCGACGGCAGCGTCGTGACGTGCTCGAATCTTTCAAGGAACAGAGGCACAGGACACCGAGAGGTGGTCTTGGTGACCAGTGACACTCGAGTACACCCAAGCGTCACACTTCTGCACGATCATCTGCACGAGGTCGCAGGCATCCCAACTCGAATCGCTCTCGAAAAGCGCGTCGATGAGACACCAGCAATCGAGGCAGCGGACGTAGCACGGCATCGCGCCTGTGTGGCGACATTGCTGGCAGAAGCCGCCATGGACTTTATAGCTGATTCTTCATCGGCACCGTTCCCACACGGCTTTTTCTTACGCACCAATTGCCCCACCGAGGCATTTACAGTGGTCGTGGTACGAAACCTCGCCAGCTCAAAAGAAGCACTGTGCTCGTGCAATCCATTGGATGACAGTGCTGGGAAGTCTATTGTACAGACGATTCTTGAAGAGTGCTGCCAATACGGTCGCGTCCTCTCGTACCTTTGCCACAGATGTGATGACAAATGCACCGAAGGCCATGCGTCGGTGTTCATCGAATTCGCGTCAGAAGCGTCGGCGGTCGAAGCTGTTCGGCTGCTCAGTTACCGCTTCAGTCACCCTCAAGCAGCTGATGGTCCACGCGTACGCCTGTTTCGAAACGCCACGTACTACGAGGGGGCGTATCAGGCTGAACGGAAGAAACATGCCAGCCTTCCAGATGATGACCCCAAGGGCGGTCTGTTCGATGATTTGATGGAGATGGATTTGCTCTCTGAATAAAGCATGGTGTTTCTGTGTTCCCCTCTATCTCTCGTTGTTTTTCTTCATCTTTTTTTTTTCTTTTGTTCGCACTCACCACACTCAAGTTAGAAAAAAAAAAATATGCAAATAAAGACAAAAAGAAACAGAGCAAAGAACAAAAACCGCGATAATAGCACGGTGAAACCGTGCGGTACTCGAAACACGCGACACCGATGTGCATCTTATCCTCGCCTCTCTCCCGCACGCACCGGTGACACACATCAACCACAGGTTGCGTGAACTTCTCTAAATGTGTCGATACGCTGGATACTTTGCGAAAAAGAAAAATGAAGGAGAAACGGGTATCTTCTCGCTGTATACACATCGCACATGGACACTGTTGACCAGCACGCCCTCAACGATCAGCCCTGTTTTCATCCGTCTCACTGTTGGTCTTTCTCGTAGAAGATACACCCCAAGGTACAAACGCACCTGGTTCTTCATACATGTTACTCCTTCACAGACTAGTTTAGTCTTTTCTTCTTCTTCTCATTGCTGTGTCGCACATTACAGTACTTGTCCCCCTTGCCTTGCTCGCCTCCAACTGATTTGCTGAGGGAAACGCTGCCTTCTTTTTTGCTTTCTTTCCTCGATCTCTCTCTCTTATTTTTTTTCGGTTGCTTTTTTCTCACTCTCTGTTTTCACCGGCGACTAAATGCGAACGCGCTCAGAAGACGAGTCGGTGGCGACTGTGCTGTCGCGTGGTACGCCACTGCGTGCGTCTCTTAGGACCCAATGGCTCGCTACAGTTGAACGTTCTGTGAGGCAAATGCGGCGCGATATTTTGTCACCAATTTTATTTCTCATCGTGCCACTTATATTTATCGCCGTCGTTGTGGTGCTGACGCAGCTCTTCCAGGAGAGTTCCAGACCGCTCATTTGGCTGATGCCGAATATGTCGGACCCGTCGCGACGCATGTTGGCTCTGTTCGTCGTGCCTGGTTTCGAGAAGCTGATTTTTTGCTATGATCCCTCGCAACCGACGGCTATCAACGGTCTCCAGCCGTGCACAGGCTCTCCACGGACCTTTACTTGCGCACCAGCAGACAGTGGACTACCCGTGGACGGCTTCTGCACGCAACAGGTTGGTGAGAATATCTGGAGCAGCATCGTGGTGCTATTCGCCGCTGCGACGATCGAGACGTATATCAATATTGACAACTTGGATGGCATTATTGCGCTGCAGTGGGCGTCGCACGTCGCGAATGCCGGCCGAGATACAATTTTACCTTTTGTTACAGCTATGTCCTCGCTTGGCTTCAGCGTCTCCGCTTCGACCCGCTACGACTCACTGCGCTGTTCGGGCCTGCTATACTTTGCGCCAGCAGCCAAGGTGCCGGCGACGCTGATAGACACCTTCAACCAAACTTACGCTTTCTTTAGGTACGTGTACGGCGGTATTTTTGACACTGTTGAGGAAGCAGAGACACACATTGCGGGTGGCTCGCAGCCGAACTGGGGTCTCATCGAGATCAACGACATGGAGACCAACTTTGACGTGGTGATCCGCCTCAACGGTACCGCTCTGCCTAGGGCGGCGACCAAGATGAGCACGGACTTCACGGGCGACTACCACTTCGATTCAGCTGACATGTACATCGCCTCAGGATTTTTGATGCTGGAGAAGGCACTGATGGATTTTTTTGTCGCATCGCAGGAGAGCAGGGGGAACGTTCTCCCCACTACGTACTCAACGAGCTCCATCATTCCTCTCATCGGATCGACCCCGCGTTCAGGCGGAACGGTCAACGTCTTGCAGCAAGTTGCGGGGCCTGTCATTGGTTTCATTGTCGTCCTCGCGTTCGTGTACCCATTTTCTCAGATGGTCCAGTCGCTGGTGCTCGAGAAGGAGCTCCGCATTCGCGAGGCCATTCAGATTATGGGCGTCCGTCCCGTGGCACTCTACACCAGCTACTTGACGACGAACTTCCTTCTGTCCGTCATTTCGGCGCTGCTCTTGGTCGTGATGTTCCGCCTTGGTGTGACGAGCTCCTCCGACCCTTTTGTGCTTCTGCTCATCATCCTACTATACCTGGTGTCGCTCATCGCCCTGTCAGCCATGGTGGCCTCGTGGTTTAGTAGTGCGCGTCTTGCCACGCAACTCGCTCCACTCATCTACTTCATCATGGGCATGCCGGTTTTTGCGCTGGGGTTTTCCTCAACCGGCGTCAAGGTGGGTTTGTCCATTCTTTCACCGACAGCGCTCGCCTCGGTTGTTTCCAGCTATTTGCAACTCAGCAGCGGGTCGGGATTTGGGCCGGCGGCTTTTCAGAACACGTACCTCTCGCCCCGCCCCGCACTGACCATGATGATGCTCACTATTGACTGCGTGCTCTACGCAGCGCTGGCGCTGTACTTTGACGCCGTACTGCCACGGCAGTGGGGCACTCCTAAGCATCCACTCTTCTTTATTCGAGATCCCTTGCTGCGTCTCCACGCATCTTGTCGCGGCACACAGCGGCGTGAGGTTTACTTCCACGCGAGCTCGAAGAGTAGCACCGGCGGCATGGATATCCTGGGCTCCGCCCCAACGCGGAACCCAAATGGCGTCTTCGATGATGAGCAAACCAACAGCAGTGACGTCACGCGCGGTGATGCGGGTTGTGGCGCGACAGAGGCCACTCTTCTCGCGAAGGCGGGCAGACGCATATGCGTGGCGTTGCGCAACATTGCGAAGCAGTACACTCGCGACGGCAAGACGTTCAACGCCGTTGACAACCTTTGTCTCCTTATGTACGAGCACGAGGTCTGCGTTTTGCTCGGTCCCAATGGCGCTGGCAAGTCGACCATTGTCGACACCATCACCGGCATGGTGAAGCCAGATGGAGGTGACGCCTTTGTCTGTGGATACTCGGCAGTTCGCGAGCTGCAGCAGGTGCGGCAGTACATCGGCCTGTGCCCACAGCACAACGTCTTGTGGGGTGAGCTGACCTGTCGCGAGCACCTCGAGTACTTTGGAAAAATCAAAGGCTTGCGTGGTGCCGCACTTGCGATGCGCGTCGCGGATCTGCTGGAGGCGGTCGGGCTGCGCGACAAGGCCGATCAGCGTGCTATGGAACTCTCTGGTGGGCAGAAGCGAAAACTCTCCGTTGCCATCGCTTTTGTGGGCGGTGAAGGACTGGTCATTCTCGATGAGCCCACATCCGGCATGGATGCAAGTGCGCGGCGGCACACCTGGAAACTTTTGCGTGAGCTGTCCAAGACCACGACGATTCTGCTCACGACGCACTTCATGGACGAGGCAGATCTCCTTGGTGACCGCGTAGCCTTGATCAACCAGGGTCGGCTGCAGTGCTGTGGCAGCAGTCTCTTTCTCAAGTCGCGACTCGGTAGTGGCTACACCATCCGCGCAGAACTCTCAGACATCTCCCACGCGAGAGCACTCCTACAGCAGTTGCAGATGGTCGTGCCCGCGGTGGAGCTCTTTAGCTTCAGCGGGCGTGAGGCTCAGTTTGAGGTACCGCGTGCCGCGGTGGGTCAGATGCCGACATTGGTGCGCGCACTGGAGGTTGCCGAAGCCGCGCACGATGGCATGGAGGGCTTTGCCGTTTCCGGTTCCACGCTGGAGGAGGTTTTTCTGCGCCTGGTACGCCAGCACACTCGTGAGGCAGAGACGAAAAGCAGATATGAGGCCATTGATGCCGCCAGAAACACAGCGCATGCGTGTACAAGCGACCCAGTCGTTTCCGCGGACAAACAGCGGGTCACTGCCTCCCAGTGCGAGGCGTCAGCGAATCATGGTGAGACCACCTATGCGGCGCACACGGCGGCGGTGCCAGCTGACCCGACCCATGACCCAAGCGCGTTTCCGCCACAGGCGTCGTCGGAAGCGCACGAACCAACACCATTTCCAGAGTGGCGTGAGGACAAGTTAGTCTACACCTCGGCTGGGTACAATATGGTTGGTCGCACGCACGCGTCGATTCGCCTAGCCATCGAGCGCGCGTGGGACGTGGAGATGGAGACGGCGCAGTGGCGCCTCTGGTGGTCGCAGCTCTCCGCCTCATGGACGAAGCGGTGGCTCTGCGCGCTTCGCGATCGTAAGCTGCAGTTCTTTCAAGTGCTCTGTCCAGTCATCTGCGTTCTCATTGCCATGCTCTTGCAGCTTGCGACAAACCGCAACAGTCACTATCTGCAGCTTGAGGCGAGCGCCATCGCGCCAGCCACCCAAACGATCACATCTCTGTGCGGCAACTGGTTCGGCGACGACGCCGCGCGCCTCTCTGAGATCGATCCTGGCGCCAACGTCTCTTTGATGGACTTTGCGGGCTACTTTGACCTGAGCAACTACATGCTGGACACATGGTTCACCCACGCTTCGACGGTCCGCCTCAACGCGATCCAATGCGACGATCAACAGCTCAAGGCACAGTGGATGGGCTACCAGAGGTTGCTTGACATAGAACCCGGCGACAGTGTGACGACGGACGTGTTGTTCTCCTTACTCGCCACCTCTCAACCTCTCACGCTGTTCCAAAATACGTCTTCACCGCACTCAGCGCCGATTGGCGTGCAGGAGTTCTTCAGCTATCTTCTCACGCACAACGCCGTCTCGTCCTCTACCGGAGACGCACCGCATTCGTCACCACCCACGGTGCGCGTGGCGACCCATGCGATGCCATCAACTGCTGCGCAGCGCCGCAGGGAGAGGTCTGGGTCGGTTGTGCTCATCGCCATCGTCCTCTGCGTTCCCTTTGTTCTCTTGCCATCGACGCCCGTCGGGTGGGTCGTGAAGGAGCGGCAGTGCAAGGCTCGACACATCCAGCGCCTGGGTGGGCTCACCATGTCAGCGTACTGGCTTGGAAATTTGGCATTTGACTTCGTCGCTTACCTCCTCACGAGTGTGCTGGTGGTACTGTTGCTGACCGCATTTCGGCGACTTGAGTATGTAGGGACGCACGTGTTGGGGGCATTTGTGCTGGGTCTGTTTCTTAACGGTGTGTGCAGTACACTCTACTCGTACGCACTTAGCTTTCTCTTCCACGAATACGCCACCGCGGCGCTGACGACGATGATTTTCAACATGATCACGGGCGTTGTTTTGGCCATTGCGATCATGGTACTCGATGCGCGTCAGCAACTAAACGGTGATTCGACTGCTGTCGTCGACGCCATCCGCTTTGGCTTCCGCATTTTTCCGTGCTTTTCCTTTTCGGAGTTGTTGCTCAACCTGGCTTCGTTCGACCCAATTCACGCGACCATAGGCGGCACTGTGTGGACGTGGAACCGGGTGGGCTACCCCTGCCTCTACATGGCCGCCGAGATTCCTCTCTTTTCGCTGGTGCTCTTTATCGCGGAACAGCCGTGTACAGGGAACGCTAGCCGAAGGCTGCGCGAGTGCTTGAAGGCGTGGTTCTGCTCATGTTGGTGCGTCTGTCTTTGCGCATGCTGTCGGTCCTCGGATCGTGCGGCGAATGACGAGCAGCAAGAAGATCAGAATTCGGCGATCGACAGCGATGTCGAGTCCGTGGCGCGCGCAGTGCAGGCCGCCGAGAGAGCCGAGGCAGACGCACCTGACCACACCGACCCTGTCCGCGTCGTAAACCTAGTCAAGACCTTTGGCGGCGGTGGGCACTGCGTGCGGGCCGTGGACGACGTCAGTTTTGCCGTCCGGCGCGACGAGGTCTTCTCGCTGCTCGGTACCAACGGGGCCGGAAAGACGACGACCATATCCATCCTCTGCCAAGAGCAGTTCCCAACAAGCGGGCATGTGCGCGTGGACAAGTATGACACACGTCAAGATCGCGACGTCGCCTTACGGAAGGTCGGCTACTGCCCGCAGTTCGATGCCACGTTGGACTTACTCACGGTGCGTGAGCACCTAGCCCTTTATGCAGGTGTGCGTGGCGTGTTGGCGGACGCACGTGAGGCTCTCCTGCAAAACTTGATGCTGGTGTGTGGGCTCACGAAGTACAGCAACGTTGTCTCCAGGAACCTGAGCGGTGGCAACCACCGCAAGCTGTCTGTGGCGATCGCGTTGATGGGAGCACCGTCCGTGGTGTGCCTTGACGAGCCTTCAGCGGGTATGGATCCCGTCGCGCGGCGGGACTTGTGGACGGTGATTGAGAACATCACCGGGCAGCGTGCGTCACGCGATGCACTGTCACACACACATGGGACGCCCACGTCATCTTCACTACCTCTTCAGGAGCACGAAACGGCGAAGTCTCGTTGCTCTGTCCTGCTCACCACCCACCACCTCGAAGAGGTCGAGGCGCTTGCGGACCGCGTTGGCATCATGTCTCATGGTAAGCTACGCTGCATTGGTACACTTCCTCACCTCAAGAGAAAATTCGGCGCCGGCTACCAGCTGGAACTGCGCGTGAAGGCCACTGTGCTCACACAAACAGAGGCATCATCACCAGCGTCCGCGTGCACCTGTCACACGGATGAGCGCACAGCGATACACACGGATACAGAGAACGAGGAGCGACCAAAGGTGACTGCTGTTGTGGCGGGCAAAAAGGCATCATCAACTAGCGCCAATGACAGTGCACCGCTAAGGGTGCCTCCACCCATCACATCGACAAGTATTGCTGAGCACATCACGTCGTGGTTCCCTGGTGCCGAGCAGAACGATGCGTTCTTCGGCGAGCGCTTCATCTTTAACCTTCCCGCCGCGACGACAAAGTTGTCCGAGGTATTTGCCGTGTTGAACCAACACGGCGCTTCCATTGGCATCACCGACTACATCGTCGCACACCCGTCCATCGAGCAGATCTTTCTTAGCTTCTGTAATGAGGATAGCGACGCGCCATCCCCATCTCGCGTGGTTGATACACACACACGCGGCGTGCTCTGCAATGCGTCGCAGGACACACAAGAAAATCGTAGCGCAGGTGACGAAGCGTAAGAAGACGACACCAAACCTCACCTTTGTCACGCAGACTTTTTTTTTCTTTAAAAAATCCTCTTTTACCCTTGTTTTTGTCTTTGCCAGACAAACAGCGAGCGCACACCTGTGTTTACACACACACACACACACACACACAGTTATACCAGCGCTTGCTGCGTCTTCTGTGATACAGTGGACGCGCACTGAACAATACGAAGTTGATGTTCAGCCGTTTTTTTTCTTTTTTGAATATATTTTGGGTTTACCTCCAGCACTATCAGCACATACTTCGCAACGGAGTACGTGCCGCTTCTCTAGTGCTTCTTTTCTACACGTTCAATCTTTTGCTTTTCTTCTTGCAGCCTAGCGTTTCACGTTTCACGTTTCATTTTTTTTTTTTTTGAAACACCACCAAACATGAATACGTCCGGCATCCGCGACCCATTGATGATCCCCAAGCCGCTTAACCTGTGTCTGTGCCGAACCGTCTCCAGCAGTCAGGCTCCGAACGAGTTCTTTTCGCTGACGACTTGGGTAGCCGCTCACACACACACACAGTGCACTTAGCGTCACCTCTTCTGCTTCAACAGCAGGCGACACTTGAAAAAAAAAAAAAAAAACCGTCGCTGCTGCGTTTCTGAATCTTCTCCACTCATACCACATCGTCTCATCCTTTCCGCGTCGTTGTTCTGTATCCACTTAACTAATTTACCCATAGTAATAATAAAAAGTTGGCAACAAACCAACACAAAAAACCCCTCACTTCGTATCGACTCACCATGTCCACCCTCACTGTTCTGCAGAGCCAGCTGCCCTCGTACGGCCGCATCGAGACGCCGTTCGAGAAGTAGCTGCTTGAGTCAGCGAAGATCCTGGCGACGCCCGGCAAGGGCATCCTCGCTGCGGACGAACCCAACGACGCGTACGACGCGCGCTTCGGCCCGATGGGTCTGGAGAACAACGTCGAGAACCGCCGCAAGTACCGCCT
>JASAOL010000514.1:0-33857 GCA_030849045.1 Wallacemonas rigidus
GACAAGCCGGGCTCATGGATCTGCCCTGGTCAGTACCCGCCTGCGAAGCCGATTCAAGACATGCTCGCGAAGCGCGTGGACTTCAGCCAGCTCGAGGACTTCAATCGTAAAGGTGCAAAGGACGACGAGTACTACAGGGCGTACATGGAACGCTCGCGCGGTCACGGCTAGGCTCGCATGTGACGGAGTGAGAGACACACGATGTAACGTCGTGTGCAAACTGGTCTAGTACATACGCTTCACAAAAAGAAAGAAAAAAAAGAATGAAAGGAAGAAAACGGAACGGGACAGGACGGGACGCGGATGGCGCGTTACTGTGCCCATTCCTCTCTCCCTCTCTCGTTTTGGACGGGGTTTTTGTTGTGGGCGGTGTTGGCGTTGGATTCGGCACACACACACAGACACACACAGACACGTACACACATATGCCCGGCTTTCCAACACTAGCTCGATTCAGCCTCCCCGCTATTTTTCTTTTGTTTTTGTTTTTTCTGTGGGGAAACGCTGTGTTCTTTTGTGCGTAATCTTCAAAATTCCGAGGAGAGATAAAAAGTAACAAAAAAAAAAGAATAATGTTATTCTACCAGCAAGGCTGGTCTTAAGAAGAGATGATAGTAGCGCGCTTGTGTGTCCGTTGAAGATACGTGCAGCAAGCAGCAGCACCGACCAGTGACCCACGGCGAGTGTGAGAATCACATTGGGTCGCGTGTTGCGCCGCCTGTCAATGGTTCGAGGACCCTTGTGTGGGGCCCTCACTTGTCGAGCGGCTTACCACGGTATTCGAGGTCTGAATACCCACACAGTCATGAACGCATTCCCTTCGATTGGCTCATCTGAGTTCATCACTTACCGCTCTCCTTCTTGTTCCCTCGTCAACTCCCACACGCGCATCACGCTCCTTTGTTCTTTTTGTTTTTCTCTTTATTGCTCGCACTGTCCTGTTCTCCACACAATGCACGTCTCCGCAAGAAAGGGGCCTCGTTTCGCTCGCACTGATTCCCCCTGGTTCGGCCCATTAAAATACTCTGTCTTTGTGTTTGCGAGTTTTGTTTGTTTGGGCGTGTTTGTGTGTGTGTGTGCGTGTGTGCGTGCGCTCGGAGTGTGACCACGTCTCCTCTTCGGGTGTCTCGCCGCTTTTCTTTCACTTACGTTTTCCACGTCGCCGCCCTCTCGCGTTGTCGGCATGTTTCCTTGTCGTCGCTCGGGTGTGCGGGTCGGGGTCGACGCGTCGCTGAGGCGACTGCGCGGTGTGACGAAGGTGCACCCCGCGCGAGGTCTCTTTGCCCTGCGCACACAGCATGTCCTCCTGTACACTTCTCCACCATCCTCGCCGCCGCAGCCGCGAGCGGACAGCGCACGTGAGGCCCGTGCAGAAGCGCACTCGCTTCACAATCTCGAGCAAGAGCTCGGCAGTATGCGTGCGGAGTTTGAGCTCGCCTCGCATCAGGGCGATGCACGCGCCTCCGCCGCGGCTGGTGGTGGCGCAGGTATCGCCGCTGCACGGACGCCCAAGGATGATGGCTCGGCCAAAGACAGCGACGGTGCCGAGGGTGGGGCATCGGAGTGGCCCGAGCCAACCCTCGCAGACCTGGACCGTTCGATCCCACAAGTCGACTGTGAGTTTATTGCCAATCTCATCCGGAGCCGCAACGTCCGCCGCAGTGCGTTTCTGACCAAGAAGGAGGCGGTAAAGCAGCGAGTGGAGGAGCTGACAAAGCGCACGACCCGGTCGGTCGCCGATGCCGCACGTCTGCCACGTTTCGGCGCGCTCAACCATCTTCTACGGCGTGGACAGATGGAGGGCGAGGAGGAGACCAGCCTCGCGGCGACCAGTGAAACCTCACCTGTGCTGGCGTCCTCCGCCGTGGTGGAGCAGCTCACGCCGGAGGAGCGGGACTACCTCACGGCGACCCGCCCCGAGTATGACGATGGCATCCTTCTCTTGGACTGCCGAACGGTGAACGAAGTGACGTCGTGGGGTATTATTGAAGGCGCCAAGGTGCTTCCTGCGCACGAGCTGTTCGAGGCCTTCCACGCCACACCAGAGGACTTTGAAGAGGCCTACGGCTTCCCCAAGCCACGGCCCGATGAGATGATCATTTGCTACTGCCAGTACGGACCCCGCTCTCTGATGGCCGCGCAGATTCTGAGCTGGATGGGATATTTGAAAGTCCTTCACTTCCGCGACGGCTACTACGAATGGGGTAAGCAGTACAATCTTCTCCTCCGGCGCTGGATGGAGCACGATCGCGAAAGCGGTAATGAGCTGCGGCGGCTGGCCACATTTCAAGCCGCGCTGGAAATGCAGCGTGAGATCGCGCCTGAGTTCAACGCGCTGCCCATGCAAGAGGCAGAGGCATACCAGCTCGACACGACGCGCAGTCGCGGTACGCTGCTTGTGGGCGAGGGTCTTCGGCTCGAGGCGTACACCAAGGTCGCGACGCTGATTGAGGGCATGCCTGCCACGCTGCTGCCCGGGGTGCTGGATGAAGCCGCACCCACGTCGGAGTCGTCGGCGGCACTCGGTAGCAGCGGCGGCGGCGACACGCACCTCAGCAAGTTCCTCGAGCAGACCACAGGTCTCGATCCAACCAAAGAAGGGCATGAGGCGTTGATGTCGATGGGCGAAGTCCAGGCGAAAATTTTAGATGCCTACACGAACAGGGACGGATCAAGTCGTCCCGTCTCCGGGCCACCCCGACGACGCTAGTGAGATGAGGAAAGGAAGGGGTGAACAAATGCAAAGAGACTAGAGAGAAGAGGGAGGAATGGCTCTCGACATCTTCCGCCACGGCGAGCACAAGCGTTCACGTCAGGTTTCGTTGAAAAGAAGAAAAGCGGAGTGAGACGTAGCGGACGTCGGTACGACAACGCGAGACTGCGGGAGAAGAACATGAGTCAGCAAAGAGGGAAGAGAGTGGTGAGCCAACAGCAAAAAATAATTGAAAAAAAAAAAGATGCGTGGCTCATGGATTTCCTTTCCTCTCTCTCTCTCTTTGTCGTGTATCTCATCCTGTGTCCGACGTCTTTTTCAACCGCCGTTCTTCTCGTTGTTGCTGTTGAAGCTTATTTGTGATCATGGTGCTGGTTGGCTTAGGAGCACATATGTCATTGCGTGCTACAGTGTCGATCACATATCGACTCTTTCTCACACCATTTAAGAACGAAAAAAAAAAAAGCAAAGCAGACAAGGTGACCGACTCGCGCGGAGCCATCCCATCTTCACACCTCACGCCCTGTGAAGAGAGAGAGAGAGACGAACTGTTCTCTTGTTTCTCTGACACACACTGTTTTCGCACGTCTGTGAAACAGTTTTTCCCCTGCAAAGGATCCGACTGCATCACTGGGATGCTCTGCGTTGTGTCTTTCCTTTTTCTTTATTCCGTTTTCGCCGCCCCCAGACGGTAGCGATTGCCCATCACATGATTCAATACCGCTCTCACTACTTCCTTCATTTCTCTCTCACTCACTCACTTCTCCACAACTTTGGTGTGTGTGTGTGTGTGTCTGGTTCTTCCTTCCTCGCCCAACCGTCTCATGTAGTCGTAACGTCACTTAGCTTTCTTTTAAGCGAGAATTTAAAAAACAAACCTAATTAGCACGCAGCGCATTTGGCCTGTCTGTTGAAGTAGTCAAAAGAAAACCAATCATCTCTTCCTCTTTTTTTTTCCCCGCGCCACACCTCAAAAAGAAAAGGAAAGAACACGTTCTTGATTTCCTTGTTCAGCATCAAAAGAGTTTCCTGTGCACGGTTTCTACTGACCACGCAAGCACACGTCCATATTAAGCCTCGTCACCCACACCTGCGATAACAACCATGGCGGACGGACGTAGTTCAGCCTCTGTGGTCGCCGTCGACCCTCAGCGTGCAGCCAAGGAGCGCGACGCGGCAGCTCGTGCGATGTTGCGCGATGCCCCAGTCGGTGAGAGCATGTACAAGATGTTCGTGAAGAAGGACCTTGTGCACACAGTGCCGTACACACTCAAGGTGGTGGCCACCCCCACGACCTACGATAAGGCGCAGAAAGATGCCGAGGAGGTTCTCAAGTCCACCCTGCAGCTGGTCCACACGACCCTCGACGTCTTCAACCCGCAGAGTGAGCTCTCGCTGGTGAACGAACTCCCCGTTGGTAAGGCACATCAGATGTCCGAGCCCCTCGCCCGCGTCATGCGGTGCTGCCAAGAGGTCTGCTCGGCCTCCCGCGGCGCCTTCGACCCTGCCGTCGGCGCGATGATTAAAGAGCTCCGCGACGCCGCACGCACGGGTGCCTCAGTGCCGTACGAACGCATCAACGCGCTCAGCAGCAAGCTGTCCCTCGCACGCAGTTTTGCACTGGACTTTAACAAGGGCACCATCGCCCGCCTGCACGCCGACGCCAAGCTTGACCTCGGTGCCGTGAACAAGGGCTTCGGTGTGGACTACGTGGTGGAGCGCCTGACCGAGCTGGGCCACACGGATGTCTTCTTCGAGTGGGGTGGTGACGTGCGTGCGAGCGGCAAGAACGCATCACGCCAGCCGTGGACAGTCGGCATCACGCGCCCACCCGCGATCAACGATATCAAGGTGTCCGACGACAGCACCACTCCCGCCAGCAACGATGAGCAGAAGACCTACATTCGCGTTGTTTCGCTCTCCAACGCGTCCATCGCGACCAGCGGCGACTACGAGAACGTCATTCGCAGCCCAGATGGTAAGCTGTGCGCCTCGACCTACGACTCCATCACGAAGTCCCTCATCCATCCATCCTACACGGACATGGCGCAGGTGAGTGTGCAGTGTGTGAACTGCATGTACGCCGACGCCCTGGCCACGGCTGCTCTCCTCCAGCGCAACCCCGCTCACGTCCGTCGACTCCTGGGCAGCTGGCAGTACCTCAAGAACACGGTCAGCGACTACACGACCTACACCCGCGAGGGCGAGGTCGTCGCAACCATGTTCAAGCAGGCGACGGAGAGTGCGGAGATGCGCGCCAACCGCATCGCGGGCTCCCTCCCCGCGCGTGTGATTGTCATTGGTGGTGGTCTGGCCGGCTGCTGCGCCGCCATCGAAGCCGCGAACTGCGGCGCCACCGTCGTGCTTCTGGAGAAGGAGAAGAAGCTCGGCGGTAATAGCGCCAAGGCGACGTCGGGCATCAACGGCTGGGGCACCCCCACACAGGCTCAGCAGGGCATCATCGATGGCGACAAGTACTTTGAGCGCGATACGTTCCGCTCGGGTATTGGTGGCACGACGGATGCTGGCCTCGTGAAGACGCTCTCCGTCAAGTCTGCCGCGGCCATCCGCTTCCTTGTCGCGCTCGGTGTGCCCCTCTCCGTGCTCTCACAGCTCGGCGGTGCGTCGCGCAAGCGCTGCCATCGCGCCCCGGATCAGGAGGACGGCACCCCCGTGCCGATCGGCTTCACCATTATGCGCATTCTCGAGCAGCACATCCGCACCAGCCTCGCCGACAAGGTCACTGTCATGACGGACGTGCACGTGGCGAAGCTCATGCACCGCTCGTTCCGCCGCGCCGATGGTGTGGTGGTGCGCCGCGTGGAAGGCGTTGAGTACAAGGACGACGGGTCTGATGAGATGATGAGGGTGCGCGGCGACGCCGTCATCCTGGCCACGGGTGGCTTCTCCAATGATCGCTCAATTCGTTCGCTCCTGCAGGAGTACGCGCCTCAGCTCGCGACCTTCCCCACGACCAACGGCACCTGGGCAACGGGCGATGGCGTCAAGATGGCGCGCGAGCTCGGCGTGCAGCTCGTCGACATGGACAAGGTGCAGCTGCATCCGACCGGCCTGCTCGACCCCAAGGACCCTGCCAACCGCACCAAGTACCTCGGCCCCGAGGCGCTGCGTGGTTCGGGTGGTGTGCTGATCAACAAGCGCGGTGAGCGCTTCGTTAACGAGCTTGAGCTCCGCTCCGTCGTCTCCGCGGCCATCATGGCGCAGAACGACGTGTATCCCGAGTCCGGCGGCAGCAAGTTCGCCTACTGTGTGCTCAACGATAAGGCTGTCAAGCTCTTTGGCGTCAACTCGCTCGGCTTCTACTGGAAGCGCCTCGGTCTCTTCAAGAAGGTCGAAAACGTGTCGGAGCTGGCGAGCCTCATTGGTTGCCCTGAGCCCACACTCAAGGACACCCTTGCGGCTTACCAGGAAACGGCTAGCAAGGGTACTCATGCGTGTCCGCTGACCGGCAAGAACGTGTTCCCGTGCGTCATTGGTCCTCAGGGTCCCTTCTACGTCGCCTTCGTCACGCCCTCCATCCATTACACCATGGGTGGCTGCCTCATCTCGCCCTCGGCGGAAATCCAGACCTACGATGAGATGGCCGTGCCTCCGTGCCGTCGCCCCATCCTGGGTCTCTTCGGCGCGGGCGAAGTGACCGGTGGCGTGCACGGCAAGAACCGTCTCGGTGGTAACTCGCTGCTCGAGTGTGTCGTGTTCGGCCGCATCGCCGGCGACCGTGCGGCGACGATCCTGCAGAAGCACCGCACCGCGCTCTCCATGCAAGAGTGGCGCACCGTCGTCCTGCGCGAGTACCGCGAGGGTGGCGAGTACGGCCAGGGCTCTCGCGTTCTGCGCTTCAACCTGCCCGGCGCGTTGCAGCGCACGGGTCTCGCGCTAGGTCAGTTCATTGGTATCCGTGGAGAGTGGGATGGCCAGCAGCTCGTCGGCTACTACAGCCCCATTACGCTGCCGGACGACTACGGTGTGATTGGCATTCTCGCTCGCAGCGACAAGGGCCGCCTCGCGGAGTGGCTCAGCGCCTTGGTGCCTGGTGATGCGGTCGAGATGAAGGCCTGCGGCGGTCTTGTCATTGACCGTCGCTTCGCCGCTCGCCATCTCTACTTCAAGAGCTTCAAGCTGCGCAAGCTGGCGCTGATCGCTGGCGGTACTGGTGTCGCGCCGATGCTTCAGATCATTCGCGCGGCGCTCAAGAAGCCCTTCGTGGACTCTCTCGAGAGCATGCGCCTGATCTATGCGGCGGAGGACGTGGAGGAGCTGACGTACCGCGAAATGCTGAACCGCTACGAGAATGACCACGGTAAGGATAAGTTCTCGTCCACCTTTGTGCTGAACAAGCCGCCGGCGAACTGGACGGGTGAGGTCGGCTTCGTCGACCCCGCGCTGCTCCGTTCTGCCGTGCAGCCCCCGTCCAACGATCTCCTGGTGGTGATCTGTGGCCCGCCGATCATGCAGCGCGTTGTCAAGGCTGCGCTCGCGAAGCAGGGCTACAACATGGCGCTCGTCCGCACCGTCGATGAGTCCGATCCTCCGGCCAAGGTCTAAAGGATGCGACATCCACAGCAAAATGGGAAGCGGCGCGAGTCACGGAGCAAAGAAGCACAGCAGTAAAAGAGAGCATATCGGCACATTTGCCGCGTGCACATACACGCACGCATACACATGTACTGGTGTTTGAAAAAAAAAGAAAAAAAAACTCTTGAAGAAAAGTAACAAAAGCAGTGGTCCTCACTCACCCCCTGTCTTTTTTTTAATTTCGTCTTTTCTCTGCGCTCTCTTCTTCTTTTGCTCCGTTACGACCGCCAGGCACCATCCACTAGTTGTTGTGACTGCTTTGAAGTTCTTTTTTTTTTTTTTGTCGTTTCGCACTTCATCCGTCTCTTTTTTCTGCTTGTTTTATTTTCACTCTCTCGCTTTGTGCCATCCAACGCATCCTCCTGTCGCCTGCGCGTGTCTTTTCATTGCGACAGACCCTTCTACGCGCTGTGTAGAAGAAGAAAAAGTATGGGACTGGAGCAGGTGCTCAACCCTGGAGGCGCTACCATTTCCAGCTTGGACAAGACGAAAAGAACAGGATGTATCACTGGACAGGTGTTGAGGGGGACCTGAGTGAGAATCGCATTTTTTTATCATTTGTGTAGTTCTGGGTATCTCGTCTTAATGTTGTTCTTGTTTTTCACTTCTTGCAAAGCACACGTTGAAAAAAGATTATATACACATGTTTTCTTCTTTTTTTTTTCTCTTTCTTTCTTTTTGTTCGGTCATCTTCGGCAGCATCGTCGAGACCCAATGCAATTGATGAGGTGCGGTGCACTAAAACAAAAAAAAAAGAAGACAAAAGCAGATATGCGCAGAAGGAGAAGTGTGGAAAAGGGGAAGCAGGGCGTCAGTGTGACCACTGAAGGCAGTTGGGTTGTACTTGTTGTTCCCTTCGCCCTCCCTCTCTCTCTCTTCCTTACTTCTGTTCTCTGCTGATGTCCTACGTGCACGTGCCCATCTTCTTCCACATCACAAGTTCTTTTCTCTTCTTCTTTTTAATTCTCCATACCTTGTTCACCTTTGTTTCTTCTTATACACGCCTTTGTTTTCTCCGGAAAAAAAAATGAGCTTCCTATATTTCGCTTGGGATGCATGTAATTTTCTTTCGTTAATGCGCCTCGCGCGTTTCTCCGAACATCTCCCTTGCTTGTCCTTTCAACGAGGCTTCAAAATAATATCATCACTGGGACAAAGGAAAAGTGTAAGGGGTGGAGAGCAGACGAAACAGCCGTACCGCACGTCAGCCACGCAAAGACTTTCCCTCATAATCCGACAGCATGCACAACAAGAGTTGAACCACGTTGAAAACAAAAACAAAAACAAAAACAAAAGAATGGAAGAGAAGAGAAGAGTGTCGGGCTAGCGAGGAAGGCACAGACGTGGAGCTGTCGTCACGAGAATGAGAGAAGCCGTAACCCACCGGTCTGTTGTGAAACTCCTCCTCTCACCATCGCCATGTTGCATCACACGCAGAAGTCAAACATCTGCTCAAACACATGTGTGTGCGCTCTTCGCGCTGTTTGTGTATCATCTGAACACCAGAACAAGCCCGACTTGTTGGCAAGGTTTCCCTTCACATTGTGTCCCCGCACAACATGTCCTGCTGGGTTTTCTCACGCTCATCTTCGCTCTTCTCACACTCCTCTCTTTCCCTATCGCTCTGGATTTCTTTCTTTTTCTTTTTTCATACTTTTGCCATCCGCTTACGGCCTGTAAACGCAAGCAGAAAAGCTTGCCGTTTTAGATTCACTGTTTGTGTGCCAGAGGAACTGTGATTGTCGTGCTCCTCGCATAGGTACGAGTACGACAGCCTTGCAAAAGAAAAAAAAAACGAAAGAAAAAGTAGAAGGAAAAGGGAAAGGCTGTTCAGTGGTGGCGCAACACGATATGCGTCAGCGGACACAATCCACATCGCCAGATCGGATAGCTGCGGCACAAGCGAAGGGTCGTCGCGTCTCCGACAAGTCAGCGCCTGCGTCCCACGCGGAAACACCAACATGGCGTCGTCGCTCGACTTTGTGGGTGGTGGTGTGCCTCCTTCTGGGGCTCATTGTGGTGGAAACAGTTTCTTATCTGTACACGCCTGGTGAAGCACGTGTGCGTGCGCCGCCCCCATCTCCCACCTCCTCCGCATCTCCCTCCCCCCGCCCCCTCCCTCCCTTCCCCACGGCCTCGTCTCCGATGGCTGGGAAAGCCAACACCACTGAATTCAACAAGGGCCAGAATCCATCAAACAAAACAACGCAGACGAACATGAGTGCATCAGCGGCGCGCCAAGTGATCGTCATCGGCGGCGGCCTCGCCGGTCAGTCTGCCGCGATTGAAGCGGCGCGGCACGGCGCACGGGTGCTGCTGCTGGAAAAGGAAGCACGTCTCGGCGGCAACAGCGCCAAGGCGACATCAGGCATCAACGGCTGGGGCACCGAGGCACAGAAGGCGCAAGGCATCCAAGACAGTGCCAAGTACTTTGAGCGAGACACGTTTCACTCCGGCAAGGGCGGTCAGTGTCAGCCTGGGCTCGTGCAGATGCTGTCGCAGAAGAGCGCGCAGGCCGTGCACTGGCTGACCACATTTGGGATTCCTCTAAGTGAGCTTTCGCAGCTGGGTGGTGCCTCGCGCAAGCGTTGTCATCGTGCACCGGAAAAGCCAAACGGAGCGCCGATGCCAATCGGCTTCACCACTGTCAGCACGCTCGAAAAGTATATTCGCAGCGAACTCTCCGAATTCGTCAGCATCGAAACACAGAGCCGCTTGGTGAAGCTCCTATCACGCGCGCAGCAGCTTCCCGCTGGTGATGCGGTGACGGTGGTCAACGGGGTCGAGTATGATCAAAGCAATACGAACGAAGATGGCTCTGTCAGTGTCGTGCGCAAGAGCGTCGAGGCCGATGCCGTCATCCTGGCCACGGGTGGCTTCTCGAACGACCACACGGAGTCGTCCCTGCTGCAGGAGTATGCGCCGCAACTCGCTGCGTTTCCCACAACAAACGGTGTCTGGGCAACGGGCGATGGCGTCAAGATGGCGCGCGAGCTGGGTGTGGAGCTCGTCGACATGGACAAGGTGCAGCTGCATCCGACCGGTCTGCTGAACCCGAAGGACCCGCGTGCGAAGACGGTGTTTCTTGGTCCCGAGGCACTGCGTGGTTCGGGTGGTGTGCTGCTCAACAAGCGCGGCGAGCGCTTCGTTAACGAGCTCGACCTCCGCTCCGTCGTCTCCGCGGCCATCATGGCGCAGGGCGATGTTTTCCCTGAATCCGAGGACCGCAAGTTCGCTCACTGCGTGCTCAACGACGCGGCGGCAAAACTCTTCGGTGAGGGCACGCTTGGGTTTTACTGGAAGAAGATGGGTCTCTTCACCATGGCCGAAAACGTAACTGCCTTGGCGGCGCTCATCGGCTGCGATGAGGCCACACTCGCCCAAACCCTCGATGACTACAACGCTCTCTCGACAAAAGCCAATCAGCCATGTCCACTGACCGGAAAGAGTGTGTTCCCGTGCGTCATTGGTCCTCAGGGTCCCTTCTACGTCGCCTACGTCACGCCCTCCATCCATTACACCATGGGTGGCTGCCTCATCTCGCCCTCGGCGGAAATCCAGAGCTCCAAGACAGACAAGTTGGGCATACGCCTTCCGATTCTCGGTCTTTATGGTGCGGGCGAAGTGACCGGTGGCGTGCATGGTGGCAATCGTCTGGGTGGTAACTCGCTGCTCGAGTGTGTCGTGTTCGGCCGCATCGCCGGACGTCGTGCCGCCGAGGCCCCACCTGTGTTGCTCTCTGCCGCGCTCCCGCCTGACACGTGGACGCCCCTGGTGGTGGAAGAGATTGTGCCGGAGAAGGGCAGTGCGGAAAATGGCACACACGAAGGCGCGCGTCAGCTTGTGCTTGGATTGCCCAGTGGATTTCAGGTGACGGGCCTGCGCACGCTTGAGCCGCTGCGCCTGCGTCGTGCTCACGACGGTCAGATGCGCGAAGTGGTGATGGTGCCCGTGACGGCGCCGACACAACTGGGTAAGGTGGCTGTCTTTCTACCCGCCACTCCGGCATCCGGAAAGGAGTGGCTGTACACGTTGAATGCGGGTGACGAGGTGGAGGCGATGCCCAGTGCTCTGGATGCGACAGCCGAGGCGATGGTTGGTCAACTCGAAGGCACACAGTATCTTTTCATCGTGGCCTCTGCGCCGGACGGTGTAGCACCGTTGTTGCAACTTCTCCGTGCTGTGGCGGTGCCTCCGTTTAAGGACCACTTGAAGCACGTGTACGTCCTTTATGCGGCGCACAACAGCACGGGCATGAGCTACCAGCACATTGTGCGTGCGTGCGCGAGCGACACCACGACCTGCACGTTTCTCCTCGATGAGCCACCGGCAACGTGGACCGAAGGTGTTGGTGTTCTTGATGACGAAGGGTTGTCAGCATTCTTTTCACATGCCGCCAAGCTTCCAAAAGGCACTGATACAACCGTCGTCGTCAGTGGCACGGTCGCGGATGCCTCCACGGTGGGCACCTTTATCGCCAAGCAAAAGTACATGTCAGACACTCGGTTTATTCAGCTGGTCCGTTAAAGAGGAACACACACCGCAGACAGCTGCGGTGCGACCTCACCATCAAAAAAAAAAAAAATGGGCTTTTTTTTTTCGCCTGTTGTTGTTTCCATTCCATTCTGTGTTGTTTTCTTCTCGTTCGTACCGTCATTCGATTCATCAAAATGAATAAAAACACAGCGTCGAAAACACCCACGAAACCTCGCCACCCAAACCGCGAGCGCTTGGAGTGACATGAAGAGAGACCCCCCTGCAAGCGATGATGGCCATGACAAATCGATTGGATGAACCAACACAATAGAAGCAATCCGGTACTTGCTCCTCCTGAACACCGCCCGCCGTCATGACACCTACCACAAAAAAAACAAACAAAACCGAACTCGCGCTTCTCTGTCTCCTGCTGTTTTGCTCTTCTCCCTTCTCGTTTCCTCTGTTGGGCGTGTGTGGCGTGCCCCGCCGCAAGCTCGCCCCTCCTGGCAGGCCGACCCGGGCGCGGCGCCGCCCTGCCCCGCCTGTGCCTCCACGCCGACGCACCAGCCGGTGCGCCCACCCCGAGCGCCCGCCACAGCCCCGGCCTTGCCGGAATCGTCCCCAACCACCACACCTCTTTCCCATAGGCTCCGCGCGCGGGCCGCTATGCGCTGCACCTGCGTGCCGTCTCCCGCGGCGCAGCGGCGGTGCACCGGAGAGGGCGTTGGGACAAGCGCCGCCCACTCTTCGCGAACCTGCGGTCCACACTTGGGACGCCCACGGTGTCCGTCTGGCCTGCCACCCCCTTTTCTTTTTTTTTTTTTAGATGTGTCATTTTGAATCTGTTCGCGAAGGGGTCCCTCGTGCCAACCTGTAGTTCCGTCCACGGTAGCACGTGCCTGCATATGTTTGCTTGAAACGTCGGTACATGTGCGAGACAACTGGATGCCACATCTCTATTAGGCCTGACCACCACGCTGTGTGGCATCTTGCTCCGCTTAAGCGATGAACCGTGCCGTACGCGTCTACTAATTTCGCTCACTACAAGGGCGGTTACATATCCGGTTCTAGCTGACCGCGTGGGGAGAGTATCGTGGCGCCGGCCGGCCACACCCACCCCCTGCGAAGTCTTGCATAGTGCGATCTCCCGAAGCACCTCCGAGGTCTGCAGGCCACGACGGCCGACTGCCCAGCGCGTTCCTCCGGAGGAACACGGGGACCAATGGCGCGTGTGTTGGAAGAACACCGCGCTTCTTGGATAGGCCCTCCACCCGCTCTGGTTGCTCCACACCTCGCAGGGCGTCTCCGGGAAGAAGAGGGTAGCGGGTGGGAGCAGGTGCCCCACGCTGACGCGTGTGGATGCGACGGAGTTCACGGGTAGTCACGGCTGCCGGGCACATCACAGCGCTGCGCCTGTCCACGGCTTAGCAGCCCCCAGGGTCAGGGCCTAGCTCGCCGGGGACCGGCGCTGGCCCGGGGCCTCCCCTCCCGCCGAGGCACTGGCCTGGGCGACCACGAGGCGGCGGCCAGCTTGACCCGGGGCCTGTCATCTCTCCCCACGCGGGAATCGCCCGGCGCACTGTTGCCGGACACCCGCGCGGCGCGCCGGCAAAACCGGCAGAAGCCGTCGCAACCAGTCGCCGCCCGCCCCGCCGCATGCGAAGTGTGCGGTCTCTGCTGCCGAACCGTGGCGGTGGCACTCAGCGGATGGCTCCGTCGATTGGGGCGGCGCTGCGTTTCCTTTCCTGCCGAGGGGGTCTCGAGTGGCA
Organism: Wallacemonas rigidus; assembly: GCA_030849045.1. NCBI lineage: Eukaryota > Euglenozoa > Kinetoplastea > Trypanosomatida > Trypanosomatidae > Wallacemonas > Wallacemonas rigidus. The sequence continues at coordinate 13,555 of JASAOL010000514.1, forward strand.
GCTCACGCGCTGTGGCGCTTCACCGTGCGAAGTTTCGTTGATTGCTGCTTGGCGTGGTGGCCCTTGAACCTGTCTGGCGTTTTTCCGCTGGTTGCGCATTCGGTTTCGCGCGGTGGGTTTGGGGCGCTTCGTCGCGTGGGTGGCCCGGCGCGCCGGCGCGCGGCGGGGGCGGGCGCCCGCGGCCCCGCCCGGCGACCCCCGCCGCCCCCCCACCCGCCACGCCACCCAAATACCGCCACACCCCCTTGGAAAACCCACCGCCCCACTCCTCATTCGCGCAAAAGCCGCTCGAACAAGAAAAGCATGGATACCACCCCAAATGCCGCCCCGACCAGCGGTCCAGTGCAGCTCGACTCGTCGTACGAACTTCTGGTCCGCCACTACTGGAATCTGCGCGTTGACGTTCGCGAGGCAGAGGGACGTCTTCAGGAAATCCAGCGTCTTATTTTATTTCTGCACAACCAGAACTGGAAATAGCTGGTCCACGATGTGCACATTTCAGAGTGCACTCGTTTTTTAATTTTCTCCCCTGCTTTACTGCTCGCTGCTCCGCAGCCTTCTCTTATTTCGCCATACTACTAGAGACGCTAAGCCCTATCTCTGCCACTGTGACTGCCTGAGTCAGGCACCGTCAGCGCGTGTTTTGATGCTCCCTACAATACTCAACCAGGACAGGGAAGTCGCTCATCACATATTTTATGCGCTTTATCATGTCCATTATGTCCATTATGTCCATCATGTCCATCATCCCTTCTCCCCCATGCACTTTGGTCTCGACTAATTATTTTTCCCGAACCTTTTCACCGTGGCTACGCTCTTTTGTATCTATTTTCATTTTCTATGAGGAGGCACTCTGTTTGCCTTGTTTGTTCCTCTTTTTCTGGTCTGTGCTTTTGTAGGTCTTTATCATGTCTGACTCACGAAACCCTCTGACAGGACGTCCGTTCAGCGATCGCTACTACGCGCTGCTAAAGGGCCGCCGGAAGTTGCCCATTTTCGAAGGAAAGGAGCGCATCCAGAAGCTCGTGCAGCAGTACCAGACGCTGCTCCTTGTTGGCGAAACGGGCAGTGGCAAGACGACGCAGGTGCCCCAATATGTTCTGGAGCTCAACCCTGAGCACAGCATTGCGTGTACGCAGCCTCGGCGTGTCGCCGCCACCAGTGTCAGTGAGCGTGTGGCCGAAGAAATGGATGTGGAACTTGGCCAGGAAGTTGGTTACAACGTTCGTTTCGACGATATGAGTTCGGAGAGGACGCGGCTGAAGTACCTGACGGATGGTATGCTTCTGCGTGAGGCAATGTCCGATCCGCTTCTGACGCGCTATAGTGTTATTATTCTTGATGAAGCCCACGAGCGGACAGTCTCGACAGATATTCTCATCGGTGCTGTGAAGGAGCTTCTACACAAGCGTCCTGATCTTCGCGTGATAGTGATGTCCGCCACACTTGAGGAGAAGCGCTTTCAACAGTACTTTCCCGAGGCCCCGCTGATTCACATCTCTGGACGCATGTATGGCGTCGAGGTTTACTACTCGCGCGCGCCCGAGTCTAATTACGTCGAGGCTGCCATCCGCACAGCAACACAAATTCACTTGTACGAAGGAGAAGGTGATATTCTGATTTTCCTAACCGGCGAGGATGAGATTGAAACCGCGGTGGAGCGTCTGCAGTGTGGAATAAAAATGGCAGAACACAGCAGCGCGAACTGTCATAAGGGCGAGGTGTGTGCGTTGCCACTCTATTCCGCGTTGCCTCCGTCACAGCAGCGTAAGGTGTTCCAGAGTGTGCCTCACGGCACACGCAAAATTGTCGTGGCCACCAATGTGGCAGAAACGTCCCTGACCATTGATGGTGTTGTTTTTGTGATTGACTGTGGGTTTTCGAAGCAGAAAGTCTTCAACCCCAAGCTTCGCGTCGAGTCGCTTCTGGTCACCCCGATTAGTCAGGCCAGCGCGCGCCAACGCTGCGGTCGTGCTGGTCGCACAAAGCCTGGAAAGTGTTTCCGTCTGTACACGGCCAAGTCATTTGAAACAGCTTTGCAACCGAACACGTACCCGGAAATTCTGCGCAGTAACTTGGGCTCCATCGTGCTCCACATGAAAAAAATGGGCATTGAAGATCTGGTGAATTTTGACTTTGTTGAACCGCCAGCACCCGAAACGCTGATGCGCGCGCTCGAACTGCTGAACTATCTCGGCGCTCTCGATGACGACGGCAACCTGACAGAGACCGGATCCAAGATATCTGAATTTCCAGTCGATCCGGAAATGGGTGCCATGCTTTTGCATAGCCCCGAGTACGGTTGCTCGGAAGATGTTGCGCGAATCTGCGCAATGCTTTCTGTTCAGAACCCCTTCATCACCCCCTCGAACGACCAGCGTGGCCGCGCACTCCGTGCGCGAGAGCAGTTTTACCACCCAACAGGCGACCACATTGCTTTCCTCAATGTGTACAACGCGTACGAGGCAAACCAACAAAGCACTTCGTGGTGCTCGTCGAATTATATCAACCCACGCGTCATGAAGCAAGCGACGAATATTCACCGTCAGCTCACCAATATCATGCGCCGCATGGGTCTGGATATCTGCAGCACATATACAAAGGAGCAGCGACGCGTGTTTGCAAACAATGAGGAAAACACACCAGAGATGGAGTTTGCCAACGAGATTCGTCGCGCGATTGTGCGCGGATACTTCACGAAGGTGGCTCTTTCACTTCCGACTAAGAATCAGTTCATGACACTTAAGGACGACGTCAAGTGCCTCCTGTTCCCGTCAACGTATTTGAACCGTCGTCCTAAATTCGTCGTCTTCAACGAGCTGGTGCTAACAAGCAACACCTACATCCGCACCGTCACTGCCGTCTCGGAAGATTGGCTTTTTGATGCGAATCCTGATTATTTTGCACATGATGAGTTTGAGGGTATTACCAAACAGGTGTTTGATGAGATTCACCGACGTCGCACACGCGTGCCGACGAAAAAGCGCGTCCGTGATGACTCATCTGATGACGAATAGGTCAGTGGTTGTTTCTTTCTGTCCTTTTTGCTGTTCTGTTTGCCCTTCGTGGATTGTGCTTTTGACAGCACATTGCGGTGCCTCTTTAGGCTGCGCTTTAGGATGACGCTTCGGAGAGGGCTGCTACAACATATCAAGGCTGATACGAAATACATGAGGACAATAATTGTGACGGAGATAAACACGATTTCGCTTAAACAGTACTAACACTTAATGTTTGACATTTTTTCTGCCTTTTTCTCTTTCATCTTCTGCCGGTAGTTCTTGTGGCGTGTTTTCTCTTGTACAGCTGCCACAACCAAACATGATGGTACTATTGAAAGGAAGATTTCCTGCATAAAACGTACGCTGCACGCATTTTACAACCACACACCCACACAGATGCGTGCTTCTTTCAAATTGAAAATGCCGTGCACGCATCTTCCTGCGCCTCCCAAGAGCGCTCACGGTATCCACTAGTACTTATATCCATACGCATATCAATAGTGCTTCAAGGTGATTTGTTTCCACGACACAGGGCAACAATACTCCGTTAACACTTGAGAAGCCGACATGTTACACCTTACTAACACAACATCACGTGCGGGGAGGACTAATTCGATCACCAAAAGCCATCATTCTATCTCTTCCCACCCTTCACACAACATGTCTCTCCTCATTTTGTCACTCGTGCGTACATGATTTATCCAGAACGCTGTGCTCACCTTCATCTTACTCTTCCTTTTTGGAGTCAATTAACAATGAACAAGACGATTTTGCTGACGCTTCTCGTAGCTGTGCTCTTAGCGAGCTCGTTTGTCACAGCAACCCTGTCCCAAGATGACTTTAAGAAGATGAAAATCAAGGAGCTTCGTAGCTTCCTCTCCGACCGTGGTCTCGACTGCCCTGGGTGCCAAGAGAAGAGCGATTTCGTGCGCGTGGCGTTCAACAATCGTGACAAACAGCCTATTGCATCCTCAAAGAGGCGCGAGGTTCCAGCCGGCAAATTCTGGGATGTCTGGAGCCACACCGCTGAGCAGCTGTGTGTGGAGGGTGCCGCTACGCGCGGGTACGATGCGTCCAAGGAGCCGTTTGCGACTATCTGCCACAACATTCGTACCGCCTCGGAGTCCTACCTGATGCAGCACAGCAAGCGTATCGCACAGCGACTCAAGAAGACCCCGGAGCACATGCTCAAGACGTCTTACAGGGATGTCTACTACGACGCTGGTCTCCGTATTTTCCAGAAGTTGGTGAATCACTGCTTGGTTTCCCCAAGTAACCAAAAGACATGCGAATCGTATGGCGAGGTTCAAACCATCTTTGAAGGCACCGAGGCTGCTGACTACAAATCGTGGCTCACCAACGTGGGCATTGAGAACACCAATCCTCTGTACGAAATTATCGAAGAAAACGAAGATTTGTAACGATGATGTGTGAACCTATTCGAACACACTCTTCTCTATGTTCTCCGTATTCCTTCCATACTTGTGTTCTCTCTTCTCGTTTTCGCTATTCACTTGTAAAGCAAGCGACAATGTTATTCAAATCTGGGCTCCAACTTGAACAGAGAAGTAATAAACAAAAATGAAAAGATAGAAAAATATTATGTGCCGAACAGCAGGAGTACAATTTTGCTCTTCCCTTGTCCCGCTCTCTCTCACTGCCGTTCCCTTCCCATCTTTGGCCAAGCAGATACCACCAGAGCCTGTGTTCCCGAAGAGGGCAAAGTGAACCGTGAGCAATGTCGCCTCTTTAAAGTGTTGTTCTCTATGAACGCAGCGCATTTTTTCCTTTTCACCGTTGTGGTTGTGGTTGTAGATCGCATTTCTACATTCGTTACATCGCTGCTCTCTTTCGCTCACACATCTTTCTCCTCTGCTCCGCTTTTTTCTTCCTCTTGTTCACTCCTTTTTTTTTTTTTTACCTCCCACTCATTCGCTCTGCTCGACGACACCTAGCTACCTTCTGCAAACGAAAACTCAAACTCAATACATCACAAGCAATTTTATCATGACCGCCAAGACGGCCTTTATCACCGGTGCCAACCGCGGCATTGGCCTTGAGACAGCGCGCCAGATGGGCAAGCTCGGCTACACCGTGATCGTTGGCGCCCGCAGTGAGGATCAAGCCAAGGCTGCCTGCGACAAGCTAAAGAGTGAGGGCCTTGACTGCCACCATGTGGTCATTGATGTGCAGGACGACAAATCCGTGGCGGCTGCGGTGGAGGTGGTGGCCAAGATCACTGGTGGCTCTCTTGATGCACTCATCAACAACGCTGGCTACAGCGGAGTCAGGGGCTCAATCGAGGTGGACGTCGCAGAGCTCTCTAAGACATTCGACATCAACGTGTGCGGTGTTGTCCGCGTCACAAACCACTTCCTACCGTTGGTGCGCAAGTCTCCTGCGGGCCGCATTGTGAATGTGGGCTCCATGATGGGTAGCCTCTCTCTCAACTACGTCACCGTCGAAACTGCCACATACAACATCACCAAGACGGCGCTGAACATGTACACCGTTAACCTCGCCAAGGCACTCGCAGACACCAACATCAAGGTGAACGTGGGCCACCCTGGGTGGGTGAAGACGGATATGGGGGGTCCAGATGCCGAGCTGAGCGTTGAGGAAGGCGCTGAAACCAGTGTGTACCTGGCCACGCTGCCTGCCGACGGTCCAACTGGTGGCTACTTCCACAAGAAGGAGACTCTCCCCTGGTAGAGTGAGAGCGACTCTCGTGTGCGGCGCGCGAAAGAAAAACAGATATCGCCCCCCCCCAAAGCACTGCGCGATCTATTCATTTCTCCCTTTTTTAATTTGACTTATTCCTTCTTCACAGGCTTTTTCCCTTTTCACGTTTTCCGTGATCATTCAACCACTCATTTCCTACATCGCACAACGAAAGCACACGATGGAAAGGAGGGTTCTTTAGCGTCCGTTTTTGGTTTTCAACTTGGTAAACAAACAAACAGGAATTCTGTCAACCAACCCGAGAAGATGGTGCGAAACGCGCGCGCGCAGACATTGATCGTCCAGCAACATTACGTTGAAAGTATCCTGTGCCTTTGTCAGCACAGACACCGATCGCTCAACGTCGCGCTCATTTCCCACAGAGGGACGTGCACCTCAAATACGGGGTGGTACAACGATGGCTTGGCCTCACACGACGGGCTGAGGCGATGATTCTACTTTCCCTTCCTCCAATCGCGCATTATCTCACACTACTCCTCACTGCTGTTGCTCTTCACTACACCACGTACGAAAGCCAGTCACGATCATACAAAACCTCCTCACGGCACATTTCGATCCTTTTGTGGCAATGCGCACCAAAACAGCAGTCATCACCGGCGCAAACCGCGGACTGGGCTTGGAAACGGCACGTCAGCTTGGCAAACTGGGGTACACTGTGATTCTCGGCGCACGTCGTGTAGACCAGGGGCGAAAGGCGTGCACGCTCTTGAAAGACGAGGGTATCGACGCACACCATGTCGTGCTGGATGTGCAGAGCGACGAGTCGGTGGCGGCAGCCGCCAGGAGTGTGACAACGCTGTGCGCTGGTATGCTTGACACACTCGTGAACAACGCTGGGTACTACCCTGACGACGGTGCACTTCAAGTGAACGTCGACGAGCTCTCTAAAGCGTTCGACATCAACGTTGCCGGTGTGGTGCGCGTCACGAACCATCTACTGCCGCTTTTGCAGCAGTCACCTGCCGGCCGCATCGTGAACGTGGGCTCTGGCATGGGAACGTTTGGGTCTGGCTATGGCATCGCGAGTGCGAGCTACAACATCTCGAAGGCCGCGCTGCACATGTACAGCCTTAACCTCGCCACCTCACTGGCCAACACAAACATCAAGGTCAACGTGGCTGACCCAGGCTGGGTGCAAACGGATATGGGTGGAGCGAATGCTTCTCTGACAGTCGAGCAAGGGGCCAAGACAAGCGTGTACCTGGCAACGCTGCTGAAGGATGGCCCCACCGGTGGCTTGTTCCACAACAAGAAGCGATTACCATGGTAATGCTATCTATCACACGCAAGAACACAAACTACTATTCTCTTTTTCTTTTTCTTTTTCCACCTTGTACTGGGTGCTATTTTTTATTTTTCTGACCTACCTATTAGCCTTGATCACCATTCTCTCTCAAATCTCAATCCCTCCCTTTTTAAAACCACAAATATCTACTCTCTAATTTGCTCCTCTTTCTGTTCCGACGACCTTCACTATTAACACAAGCACTGACAACAACAACAGCAACCACACACACACACACAAACACGTGTGCACGGTTACATTACAGAACCACCTATCCGCTAGTCTGCATGCGACTACCGACGAAGAGCACCGTATTGTGATCTTCTGTCCCCTGTCTGCTTTCCTTGACCGGAGTTTTGCCGCTGCCCACTTTCCATGCCCTATTTCCTTTTTTTCGTGTTTCGCCTCTATCCTTCCGACTCTTCATAGCTGTTGTATACAAAGTGGCTACCCTCCACCCCTGCTCTTCCGGTCACAGATATGCCGACGAATAAAGAGGTTGTGCTCAATACTGTTGTGGTGCCGGACGATGAAGAAGAGGAGCTCGGAACGGGGACTGCACCGGCGTTGCCTAACATCTCTTCTCTTCCGTCCGGTCGTGGAAGTCGTCCGGCGTCCTCTTCGTCGCATCAAAAAAAGAACAACAGTGATGACAATGACGATGATGACGAGGCTGAGGACGAATTCGCACTTAATATCGCCTACGTGCCCCGAAGCCAGCGCGGCAAGGACAAGGAGGTGTCTGGCTTCTTTTCTTCGACGAGCTCGCGAACTACCACCTTCTCCTCTGCTGTTCACACAAAGTCTTCCGCCGCGCCGCAAGACGACGGAACGGTTGCGCTCGATGCGTATCCAAGCGGTTTTCCGGACGACACGGACAAACCCAACGATACGGAGGAGTGGAGGCAGTGGCAAGAGCGTCAGAAGTTGCGATCACAGCTCCCACAGTTCGCGCTGTTTCGGCAATGATTGCGTGGCGCGCGGCGCACAAAGAGGCACGCATGAGAGGCCGAAGCGCGTCTCTATTCCTTCCACACAACTCTCGGTGCCAGACTGACCATACAAGGACCAAGCTACTCCACTCGTCGAACAACACACACAAATAAACCGTACTTCGGCACATGAGCTCAACGCTGACGCGAAGACACACAAGCAGTGCCGAGGAGGTGGGTAAATCCCCGACAACCCTGTTTTCTCCCACCGAGCCGCATCATGACGAGCGCGTATACACACAAGTCGCATTGAATCAATAGTCACCGCCCTCCCCACAAGACTTTACACACACTGGCTCCCTTTTCGTTCTTTTTCGTCTTCCTATTTACTGAACACGAGGGACCCCTCAGTCACCGTGACCACAAGTGACATTCTTTCATAGAGTTGAATCGACACCGTCGACAACACTCACAACCACGACGAGACAGTATCTCACACATAGATTTCTCAGTCATATCTGAGCAGGAACAAGCACCTTACAGTACACGAGTCCTATAGACGCTTCTCACCGTCCCCGTACCTGTTCCACCCGCTTTGCAGACGAAGAGCGTTGGAGCATAGATTCTGCAGTGAACACACGCAGAGGTATTTTTGGTTGAGCCAATCACGGTTTATTTTTTGAATCGAAGCTCCATCTTCCAGTTCCGAACCCAAGAGAAGGACATCCGTCAAGACAATGTCGATGCCATCATGGCCAACGACGTTGCTCAACGCATCGAACCGGCGCCTGCGTGAGGAGATTGAGTCCAAGGCGGCCGCGCTCCTTGCGGTCCAGCACTCATGCGCAGAGAGCCGCGATGTGGTGAAGCTTCTGAAGGACAACATCGTCGAAGTGGAGAAGGAGAAGAAGCTTGCCGCGAAGACTGTGGCGGAGATGGAGGGCAACCTGGCCCAGAAAGCCACAGACGTAAAACAATATGCGAACCAAGCGGAGGCTGGCTTCCGACAGCAACGGCAGAAGGAGGAAGAGTACGCGCGTTTGTCGTCCGCGAAGCAGCTTGTCACAGACGCTGTATGCCAACGGCGAGCGGCATTGCAACAGCGGCTGCAGGAGTCGCGTGAGCTGGAGGCGGTGGCGAAAATGGTGGTTGAGTACAGTTTGGCACGACAGCGCGAGGGCGAGGAGCTCGAGGCCGCGAAGGCGAAGCTGTCGTCGTCAGTATGGCAGAAGTTGGACAGACTGCACCTGGAGATTGCGAAACTGGAAAAGGAGCTAGCCGCGTCGCAAGAGGAACAAGAGTCGGCGTTCCGAGAACTGGAGGTTGTACAACGCCGGCTGCATGATACGCTGCGTGATCACCGCGAGAATGTTGGGTCCCTGGAGAGTGTTCACCAAGCGTGCCACAACTTAGATCTGGCCATTGCGGCTTCTGCAGCGAAGATGGCAGCTCTGCAGACCATCAAGCACACGTACACGGCGACCCAGAAGGAAATTGCCGAGGCACTGGAGAGCCAGAGCCAACACGGGCAACAACTCGCGCGAGCCCGCGACCGCGCGCGGTCGGAGTACGACAGACGTGTTTTCCAACTACGTCGCGTGGTGGAAGGCCTGCAGACACAAGCGACAGAAATTGACACCCTGCGTCGCCGCCACCGGGCAGAGGCACAGCACCGGCACGCCCAAGTGGGTAGCGCGCAGCTTGTACAGGCGCGGTGGCGCGATTGGCAGAGCACGCTCGCGCAGCAGCAAGAATACCATCGCCTCCTCAGTGACACTGTTGCTGCCATTCGCCGACAGCTGGCGCGGCATCCAGTGCCGTCACCGGAGGCCATCCAGTCGCTGTTCGACACCCTGAGCCGTCAACGTGGCCGTGTTGAAGATCGACTAGAACGGATGCAGGTGAAGCTCAACGATGCCGTGCAGCAGCTCTTCGACGTGAGCCAGTCCTCTGAGGCGATTGGCCAGAAGGTGACGGAGGCTCAGGCCGCGTTGAAGGCCGCCTCACAACAGGTCGACGCGCATCGGGCTGTCACCAATGAGCTGCGCAACATCACGTCTGCCATTGACGCCGACATTGCCACCGCGCGTGCCGGTCTGCCGGCGCTTCTCGCCCGACAAAAGGAGCAGAGTCAACAGCGCCGCACGGAGCTTGAGGCGCAAGTGACGTCACTGCGTGATGAACTTCAGCAACACCAAGGACGCCACCGACAGCTACTTCAAGAGACCACCACGCTGCGTTCACAGTATATGCACGCGCAGCGCCTGGCCAGTGAGGAAAACAACCAGTACCAACGCGCAGTGGATACGGCTATGTCCATTGAGCGTGACCTAGCGGCGGTAGGAGTGGAGTCTGCTGCTGTTTCAGACCGTCACCGTGCTGCAGGAATCACAGTAGAACGCGCAGGGGTGACTCTCCGCGCACTCTCGCAGGCAGCAGATCAGCGAATTGAGTCTGTTAAGGCATCGGCAGGCTTGGCGGATCTTCTCCGGGCACAGGTGGTAGCCGAGGAGGAGAAGCTTGATGCTGAGCAACAGGGCACCCTGCTTGAGCTCCATCTTCAGCAGAACGCACTGCACGAGCAGATCGAGGCGTTGCAACGATGCGTCCGGCGGCGCGACTTAATTCGTCAGCGCTACGAGGAGACGATGACGGCCATGGCACGGTCCATGGAGGCCCCTCTTCAGCACACTGAGGCCGCTGAAGAGGCGGCGGCGTTGATGCCATCCACGCTCCGCGCGGGGGCAATGGGAATGGGCGATGATGGTTCACTGATGACACCAGAAGCCCTCCACGCGCGCTTGATTTTGCGGCGCTCATACGAGCGGGAGCAACTCATGCGTCGCGGGAACGCGCTCGATTTGCAATTGCTCAGCCTAGAGAAGGAAACCGCCGCCCTGCGCCGCACTCTCGACACGTTGCGCGTGGAGTGCCAGCAGCGTCCCCTGTCTGCTGTGGCGGCGTTGAAGCGACGTGCGCGCTCCGCGGCTCACTTCGGCACGGACAGAACAAACCGTCCTGCCGCACCGCCACGCACTGCCTCCACGCACGCCAAGGCAGCGGCTGGTTCCTTGGCTGCGAAGGGCACGCCATCCCGAGCGGCGCGTACACAAGTTGCACTGACAGACGGCCTGCAGGTGCGTGCACAAGCGTTACGCGAAGAGGTGGCTGCTGAGACAGGCGCTGTCGACGCGTTGCGTCAGCACCGTGTAGCTAGCAAGCGACAGCTTGAGGCGATGCGGCGTACGCTTCACGAGGCCAAGGCAGCTGAGCGCCAGAAGCAGACTCAATTGCAACGACTACGTGATGACGTCCGACGTGAAACCCTCCAAGCCATCCACAGTGCAAAGTAGCACCGTGTACGCGAGATCAGACTGTCGTTGAGTGTTCCTTTCCTTTTTCCGTCGTCAGCCCATCCCTCTTTCACTCTTTCATTGCTTCGTCTCACTACGCGATCTCTTCACTGATATTTTCCTTTTGAGGATACTGGTTGCTTTTTCGTCCCGTCATTTTCGTTGGTCTTGTCCAAAGAGCAGCAAACACATAAACCGCTCACAGCCCTGTCAGAGGGCTGTGATAGCACTCAGGCTCGTGCTTGAATTGATAGGAAATCACGATACGATCTACACGTTTTTCTTTTGGACTTTGCCGTGGCTCCGCCAAGATCGCCCTGTCCCACGACGACTGCGCACTCGGTGTTGTACAGGAATCTGCGATCACCACACGCAACATGTTTTCCATCTCTCTCTCCCTCACCGGATCACCTCTACATTTCTGCTCTCCTGATGGCTCCATAACTGTGCAAAAAGCAACAATAACAAAACAGATTTCATCCCGCTCTACGCAGCCTCGGTCTCCTTTTTTTTTTTGGTTTCAAGTTTTCTTTTTGTTCTCATCACTCACCCTGTCCAGAGGATTACTCGGTTGTTGTTTCCCAATCTTTTTCATCACGCTGACGAAGACTGAGAAGAATGGAACAAGTCACCTCTGCCGCGGCCTACGAGGACCTCAAGAAACGGGCAAGCAGCGGCCTGGGCCTCGTCGTACACTTCAGCGCGGACTGGTGTGAGCCCTGCAAGACCGTTAACGCGCACTTAACCGCGTTGGCGGAGACGTACAAGGGCAACGTCATCTTTGCTGAAGTGGACGGTGTGGCGCACAGCGATATCTGCGAGAGTGAGGATGTCACTTCCGTCCCCTTCATCGCGTTCTTCCGGACGCGCGCGTCGGACAAGGTGCAGGAGCACGTCGCCGATGTCGTCGGTGCCAAGCTGGACCAGATCGACATGAACACCGTCTCTCTCTACGGAGAGAAGGGAGGCAATGGCACGCAGCGCAAGGACTTCGAGAGCCTCGACGACTATCTGAAATATTTGACTTCGCGCCCCGGCATCGTCATGTTCATCACTGGCTCCCCATCGCGGCCGCGTTGCGGGTTCACCGGTCGCTTGTGCGAGATGATGGGTGAGATGAACGTGCCTTTCATCTTCTACGACGTCATGGCTGACGATGAAGTGTGTGAACGACTCAAGGTCTTCGCCAACTGGCCGACATACCCACAAGTCTACGTCGATGGTGACCTCATTGGCGGCTGGGACATCTGCAAGGAACTTCACGAGACCAACGAGCTCAAGAGTACGCTCAAGGTTGCGTGAACCACTGACGCGGTCGGACGCGCACTGCGGCGAACTTTTGGAGTTTCTCTTTTTCTTCCGTTGAGCTTTTCTCTTTTCACACCTATTTACCGCTCCGAACTGCACATATTAGCGCGCACGCGCTGCGCTGCGATTCCTTCGAAACGACTAGTCTATTCCCTCTCCAGTGAGCCCAATGAGAAGACGGGCAGTCCAGGAGAATAAGAAAGCTGCCGAATCAGATGGTGGGAAAAACAGAACAGATATGTCCTCGTTCTCCGCATGCGGTCTCTCTTGGACCACCCCGCTCTTTGCTTTCTCTCTGACGGTGCAAAGGAGGAGTGGGCGACATGCGTGGTATTGCGGCGTCTGCGCGCCCTTCTGTTCGCCTCAGGCACCATTGCCATATCTCTGACGCAACCACTCAATTGTTTTCTTTTTCTTCACTGTGCAACTTTGAAAACAAGAACAAAAAAGAAAGTACCAAAAAAGAACAAAAGATCGAGCACATTTAGAAAGAAAGAAAAACACCGCGTCGAAGTCGCGCCGCCTCTGTGAGATCGCATACACAGACGCACACGGACAGAGCGAACAAAGCGCACGATCATCGTCATTACAATCATCGCTCTGAGTCATGATGCCAGCTTCCGGCGTGGCTTCTCAAAATATTTTCCAACGCGGTTTGGTGGCGGTGGCCTTGACAATCAGCAAGTTGGCCCAATCACTTGCTGACACACCGGTGTACTTTTGGGTGTACGTCGGCGTGATGCTTTACATTACGCGGCGTCTCACGTACAAGAGCGGCTACGGGCAGAAGAAGCGCACCATCGCTGGACGGCAGGTGCTTGTCAATTCCGCGGAGGAGGACCTCGCACAGAGTGTGGTTGACATCGATAGCCTTGAGGCCACCTTCAGCGACGTGGGTGGGCTGGAGGATGTGAAGCAAGCGCTGACGGAACATATTATCTGGCCCTTCAAACGCCCCGAGCTCTTTTCCGGCAACACGATCCGCTCGCACCCGAAGGGCGTCCTCCTCTACGGTCCTCCTGGCACAGGCAAGACGCTCCTCGCGCGTGCGTTGGCGAAGGAGCTGAACTGCGCCTTCATCAACGTGAACACCGAGTCCATTTTCTCAAAGTGGGTGGGTGATACCGAGCGTAACGCCGCCGCTGTCTTCACGCTGGCCCGCAAGATTGCACCGTGCGTCATTTTTGTCGATGAGGTGGACTCCTTGCTGAGCATGCGCAGCGCGATGGACGCGACACCGCACACACACGCCAAGACCATCTTCATGACACATTGGGACGGCCTCGAGCAGGATCCTAGCGCGCGTGTCATTGTCATTGGCGCGACCAACCGCCGCTTCACCATTGACGACGCTGTCCGCCGACGCATGCCTTTGCAACTGGAGGTGCCGCCACCGGATCGTGCGTCACGCGCCAAAATCCTCTCCATCGTCCTTGAGGCCGATCTCGCCCATAACCCGCACAAGGACGGGCTGATTGAGTACGTTGCGCTGAAGACGGACAAGTACACGGGTTCGGATCTCACAGAGCTGTGCAAGGCCGCAGCACTGATGCCCGTACGTGAGCTTCAGGCGACCGGCAACATGGCGAGTGACATTCCACCGCTGAATCAACATCATTTCGACGAGGCCATGAAGCGTGTGAAGGCGTCTAGCTAACCGCAACGAACGAGGCATGATAGGTGTACGAGCCTGTGCCAGTGCACTCATGACCATTCTCGCTGTTGCTTTTTGGGTCCTCGTACCATTGAGGGTACGCAGGCTGCCGCGCCTCTCGCAAGAAAAGAAAAGAAGAGCGGCAGAGCGGCAGCAGCTGATTTTTTTTTTCTTTTGCACCGTATGATTCGTTGATCAATTGATAGCACATCGCTGACACACACACACACACACCAATGACAGTGACAAATCGATAATCGCGATAGCAGCCGTGGCGCTGCAACGCTACGCACAAGCAACGGCAAGATAAGTGCGATAACAACCGCTCGCTTGCCCAACATACGCATGCGACATGAGATGCAAATCTCTCTGGCGTCTCCTTCTTGATTCGCCTCATCGCGTCTGGTACGGAGGCTACTATTTTATCGTTGTTCGTGCACGACTCGAGCGCATTACGGGTCATGTGATTTACCGTGTTGAAATGTGCCAACATGGCGTACACATCTCTTGGTGCCTTCCTAGAGTGTCGTGCGCATTCGCTGTTGCGCCAGGCTCGTAGGCTTTCGCAGTTTTCTGTCAAGCACCCAATAGTGGTTGTCTCTCCCACCTCATCTCCCTGTCTTTCCACGCGTAATCGCCTCTTTGAACGTATTATTCCCCGCGTGCATGCCGGCACACTGAGAGCAGCAGATCTGTCTTTCGCTTGAATTGATCCACACATTTCGATTGATATTTTTACGACGGCACACACGGCTCTCATTGGACAGTGGCGGTTTTGTGTGTGGGCGTCCGCGCGTCAGACATGACATCGCTGCACACATCACCCACCCAATCATCGGGGAGTGCGTCGTCGACGTCAACATCAGCAGGCGCGTCCTCGACACCTGCTGGTATTCAAGGTGCAGTGGCGTTGGCGGAGCAGTTCACCGCACAGGGCATGCGCGTCGCACCGGGTACCGGCTTGCTATGGTGTACTCTGTGTACGACCATGTCCGTGCGAGCGCATGTCGCCGACATGGCAACTGCTTCTCCGCCCACCCATGCAGAGGCGAAGCAAGAGACCGCAGAGGTGCTCGGCAGCTCTCCGCCACGTGACGGCGCGGGTACCGATGACGCGCTCCTGTCCACGCTTGTGCTGGTTGCGGGCACCAGGGATGCGGTCATGACGCACTGCGCGACGCGTGCGCACTTGCTGTCCTATGAGGCACTCCAAGAACGAGGCCTCTCACAGTGGTGTCATGTGGAGCTCAACAACCGTCGCGTTCTGCTCGACCACCACTGTGTGTACCCCGCAGCTATGTACGGTCCTGGCCGTATGGTGTTGGACCACACGATCGCTGGTGGTATGCTTCTGGCCACGGACGTGTGTGGTGGTGTGAAACTGTGGCCGCGGCATCGGTACGAAGTGGTGGAGATGCTGTTGCCCGCCGCTCACAGCACTGCCACGTGTACGCTGAAGAGAGGGGAGTGTCTGCTGAACAAGGGTGTGGGCGGCGAAGCGGCGAGCGTCGACCAACCACAGTCCGCTCCGCGACTTGTACACACCGTCAGTGGCCGCCCGCAGCACTTGCGTCAAGAGGCGAGAGAGGGACGCAGCGGATCTGGCTGGGCACGGTGGCGTGTGGGTCCGCGCTCACGGAGCGGCGCACAGAGCAAAGCCATAGCACGAGCAGCCGACACCCATGACGCAGGGACCGTGCCGTGTGACGCGCGCACAACGGTTCTGCCCGCATTCGTCCAGGAGGTGCACGGTGTGCATGGGGCGAGGCGCTGGCATCATCGCAGCGCCTCGCACGTCCTCCAGCAGGTGAACAAGCTCATCCGAGGCGAGGCGACGGAGCGGGTTAGACGAAGACGTCGTCTTGAGACCCGCAATGTGAAGGAGAATCATGCGCACCAGGAGGCGAAAGCGGATGTGAGGGAAGCCTGAGCGTATCTTCGCTGTTTTTTTTTTTTTTTTACGTTTGCATCTGTACGCTTAAGAAGAGGAATAAAAACTGAGCAAATGGAAGGTGGTGAGCTATAACCGTCGTCACAGAACGAGTCCATGCGTGATGGTCACTGGGACAAGAGCAAAGGAGCGACGAAGTGTGCATGTGCACGAGAAGCGTCGTCTGCACGCGCGCATCGCATTGTTGCCGCTCGCCGCGTTTAGTCGCTCCCCCGCGTTTTTTTCTTTGTTGGTGCTCTCCTCATGCCTCACTCGTCACCCTTTTCCTCTCGCGCACTATACCTGTGTATCTGCTTCCGCTTCGCAACACCATGCCGGTGCGATCACAAGCACAGAAACGCACACAGGCGTGTCATCCTGCGTGCGATCAAATTTCGTTTTCAAAAGAAACAAAAGGGTGGAACCGCGAACGCATCGAAATCGCGTGAAGACCGACTGGGCTTTTTTTTTCTCTCTCCTTTTCCTTTTTCCCCTCCTCCCCCTGTCATGAAGGGAAGAATCGGAGGCGCTCTCAGGCACCTTGCCGGTGGTGGCAGCCTGCGCTACCTGTTAGCGAGTGAGCCCTACTACCCCTTCGGTGAGGAATTCGGATTGGCCATGATCCCCGACTACGTCCAGGATGACGAAGCCATGAACCTTCGCAAGGGGTACGTGGATGTGTACACGCGTCAATCGGACTCGATTCGCTTGAGCGATGGCCGTTTTCAGATGCCCCCGCTGCCACCAAACTCATTTATGCCGCTCGTTGAGCGCTTCGAGCAGGACGGTATCGCGCCAAAAGGATGGGTGAACAATCAAACGGCGAACCTCTACGAACCAGGTGACTTCATTCGTGCGCACATTGACAACCTCTTCGTGTACGACGATATCTTCGCCATCGTCTCCCTCGGCGGCAACGCGCTGCTGCGCTTTGTACACGTTCAGAACGGCGAGGAACTGGACGTGGTGGTGCCCGATCGCGCCTTGTACATCATGTCCGGTCCGTCTCGCTACGTCTACTTCCACATGGTTCTGCCGCTCGAGGCACAGCGGTTTTCGATCGTCTTCCGCCGCTCTATTTTGAACTCTGACGGTGGATTTCGACCTGTAGGGACACCCGTCGGTGACCTCATGCCGTACCGTGCGACCCAGGTGCTCAACACTCTCTACAGTAAGCAAGTCGGTGGCGTTCGTGTGAGCGTCAATGATGAGTTTTTAGAGAACGAAGGTATCGGCGCCTTTGATACGGGCAAATGGGTCAAGCGGTTGCATCCACTGCGCGATTGGTCCTTGTTGCGGCAGCTGGATGAAGATGAAGCCCGCATCAAGGAACTTCAGGACAAGCGCTACTTGGACGTGGACTTCAGCTGGCGAGTCAAGGAGCTGCGCCAATACTTCAAGGCCATGGAGGCCTCCTTGACGACCCCAGAAACACCTCACGTCGATCAGAAGAACTACGAACCGAGACGTTAGCGCGCCGTTCTTTCCTTGTTCGCCGCCTTCTTCAGTTGCCGTCCTCAGCCATCGGAAGAGGAAACACACACACACACACCAACAAGTCTCTGTTCACCACCGCATCAACAACAAACGCAAAAGCGCGGGCGTTTCCACATACAAGAAGAAAAACAGAAGAACACACACGATCGCCAAATGATTGACAGCGCAACGCGGAAGCCGTCGTCCTGACGTGCTAGCGCCTCTGGCCCTGTCGATGACATCTCAAGTGGTTACCATCATTGGTGCCACATGACAGACATCTTTTCCTTCCTGTGTTTCATGTCACCACTCACTAGAGTGGTGTCGTGGTACAAGGCGCGTGCTTTTCCCCTGTCTTCCTTTTCACATATACGCATACACGCGCTGTTCGTCTCCCCACGCCTCTCTTTACTCACCGCCGAACGTGATCCCCCTTTTTAAATTGCTTTTGCTCAATCCTCTTTTCTCTGCATCTTCCTATACCAAAGGAATGGAGCCCGAAAACAAGAAACCACGCACTGAGGTCGGTGCGGCGAAGACCGGCCCAGCTGCTGTCACAACAGCGGCGACTGTGTACGTGCGTTGTGGGAAGCTGCATCGTCGCGGTGAACTCGTCAACGACTTTTTTTACGCGCACCGCTCCGCGCTCCACATGGAGGACTGGTACGATCCCCACACGCGTCTTCTTTACAAGGATGCCCCTGTGGAGGTGGTCCTGGTACACACATCAAAGAAACCGTTCTTCTTAGTCGAGTGGCGACACCGCACCGCACAGGAAGGTGCCCAACAGAAGCCCCACGAGCAGGATAGCGCACTCAATGAAGAGAGCAGTGGGGGTCAGTGCGACGCAGGCGAGAAGCCCGGAACGTTGGAGGCGACGCCTGCCGCAGCTGCTGTGTCCTCGCCCAATAACGCGCTTGCGAACATATCAGACGATGAGCTGGCGGCCTACGCAGGCCGTCTGCTGGCCTTGGCGCGTGACGCCACAACAGAAGCACCCCTGACGTTCAAGGGCGAGCCGGTGATGATTTCGATAGCCAGTGACGGCACCACCGTAGCGGACGCACGCACGAAGCTGCACCTGCGCGATCTGGCACGTCAAAGAGTGACCGAGGAAGAGGCAAAAGCCCGCGCAGAGGTACCGAAGCCGACGGTAACAAGCTTCGTCCCACGTGCAGTGCGCAGACGGAACTGAGGCGGATCTGAAGTCTCGATATCCCACCGCAGCGTGGCACACCCGCACCCAGCCACAAAAAAGAGGAAAAAACAACAACAACATGTCACATAAAACTGGAGAGAGAAGTCGATCACTCAAGGTGCGTCGACGGTTTGGGCGGGTCCCGCAATGTGAGAAGCGCGTCTGCGTGTGCGCCATCGAGATGACCGAGAAGAAGGCTCACGGGAAGGCACCGCCCCCACCCTCGTTTCGCCTACGGAGCGTGGGTAAACAACGGTCGCAGCGGTGCACACGACCGAACGCGTGTGACAAGTGGTGTAGCGCGTTGTCTGCGCCAGGAACTGCCATTCATTGCTCATCCTCCTCCGTCCTCCGTCCTGCGCTCCCCTCCCTCCGATTCTTCTGCGTGTGAACGAGAGAAACATAAAGTATAGACACGACACCGCTGGTCGTCTGTTTTCCCCCTTCTCTTCCTTCATTGTGTGTTGCGCTCCCACTGAGCTTGTTTCGCCCACGTTGACTGCTGTGCTTTTCTTGTTTTCTTCGTTTAACTTTTTCCTTTCGGCGTGAGCGCGCCTTCTCTCTCATTTTCCGTCGTCATGCTGCAGGATGAGCTGAGCCTGACACCACTGGAGACCGCGGACGCCGCAGTACAAAGCTCCGCTGTGATGCAGCTCGAAGAGATAGCTTTGCGCTCGTCACCACCAGACCTAAAGTGCTCGCTACGTGAGCAGGTCGAAATGCTAGCAGCAGAGTGGAGCTTGACCAACGTCGACTTACAAAGCCTGAAAGCACACTATCAGGCACTCTGCGACGAGGATGAGCGACTTGAGCAGTCCCACAAGAGACTTGACGCTCTCTGTGCAGGGTACCATCAGGCCACCGGCACGCCAGGCCATCCGCAGCGCGCTTCTGCGAGCGTGGAGTCTGATGATGTGGGCGGCGCAAGCAGCTGTGCGGCGCACGACGCGATGGATGAGGAGGCCCTGCAGAACACGACCGCCAGCGTCCACACACAACTTGATCGTCTAGAAGACCTGTTGTCTGCCTACGCGTCCCACACCCGCACACTTCGCGAGCTGTGGGACAACCTGCGCGCCTGGCACGTCGCACTCATCGACCACCTCTACTTCTTACCGACACCCTATCCTCTACTACTATCACTCTACCGGCGGCGAGATACGCTGTGGCCGACACAGAAGTCCACCGAGTGTGTCATTCAAGCCACAGACACGGGGTTAGCGGACGTGACGCAGCACGTCGCGGAGCTGGAGCGCGAGCTGGCTGCCCGCGACGACAGCCGGGGCAATGAGCGCCGCCGCCTGCAGGACGCCGAGCTCGCGCGTGAGCAGCTGACGCAGCACGTCGCGGAGCTGGAGCGCGAGCTGGCTGCCCGCGACGACAGCCGGGGCAATGAGCGCCGCCGCCTGCAGGACGCCGAGCT
>JASAOL010000514.1:33946-74242 GCA_030849045.1 Wallacemonas rigidus
CAGCACGTCGCGGAGCTGGAGCGCGAGCTGGCTGCCCGCGACGACAGCCGGGGCAATGAGCGCCGCCGCCTGCAGGACGCCGAGCTCGCGCGTGAGCAGCTGACACAGCACGTCGCGGAGCTGGAGCGCGAGCGGGCCGCCGCGTTAGTGACGTCAGAGTCGAACATGGTAGCACGGCTAGAGTCTGAAAAGGTCGCACTCGCCAGCCGTGTAGCTGCGCTTGAGGAGGATATGGCGGTGGCGGCTGAGCTGAGCCTGGAAGACACGGAGCGCATCGCTGTGCTTGAGACGATCCTCTCGGAGACCAAGAAAGAGCTTGAAGGCTGTCAACGCGAGCTGACAGCGATTCGCGCGGAAGTCGCGGCGTACGATGATCACTTAGAAACGATTGCGACTGCAAAGCGTGAGCTCGCCGTGCGGGAAGGGATCATGAAGGGTGAGGTCAACGCTCTCCGCGAAGCGCTCATGCTGAAAGAGCGCATCGTCACGCGACTGGAACAGCGGATGCATCGCGCGGCCGCCGTGGAAGCGCGCAAGCTGAAGCGCCTCCGCGATGTCTGGGCGGCTGCGGAAGGCGAGCTTCTGGAACTACCCGCCCCACCCAGCGATGATGATGTGAGCAGAGGTGACGTGAGCGGCGAGCTCGAGCAGTCGACAAAGACGAGCGTGGAGCCCATCAGGGCCGGTGTCGCCTCGATGCTCAAACGAGAGGTCCACCATCTTCTGCGCATGTCTGAAGAGGCTATGGCACGCGATGTGTACGGCGTTTAAACGTATGCCTGTCTCTCTCCCCTCTCTCTCTGGATATCACTGCGCTTGTGTGTCGATGCTTGTTTGTCGCACACTGCGCTACATTTTCTCTGTTTCTTGTGATTCAGCACTCGCTCTCATTTGCCTTTACTTGAGAATTTTCACAGAACACACATGAGGTCGGTGGGCCCCTCCCCCCCCCCCTGGTGAACACATTCGCACTGTCATGAGGCCACACAGAATGATGATTGTTCGTTGTCGCAGCCTGGTGATCGGTACTGACGCGCACGCTCGTGCGTACACACCTGAAGAAGTCTTGAATGTGAGTTCTACTCTTTTCCGCGGTGGTTCCTCTTTTCTCTTTTTCTCTGCTCCACTTGTGCTCTTCCTCCCTTCTCGACAACAGTCTCTGGTCGTTCCAAAACATCGTCTTTTTCTCTCGCCTGTCCTTTCTTTTGTTCTCCATCTCGTTGTTCTCACCCATTCCCCGTTTTTTTTTCTTTCTGTGAAAGACTCAGAGACCGACAACGCGAGAGAGGGAGAGGGCGCGAGCGAAACAAAGCAGTCCCCCTTTTCTTGACAGCTGTTTACCGTTCACCTTGTCTATCTGCAACGCGTCAGCGACGCCCTGTTCATTCGTCATGCTTCGCCACAGCACGTACTTCGAGGTGCGTCTACCCAAGATTGCCCAGAACATCTCTCTTATTCGAGAGCACTACGCGCCCAAGGCGGCTCTTATCCCGATGATCAAAGGCGACAGCTACGGCCACGGCCTCGTCCCGGTGGCGGACTATATGCAGAGGCACTGCGGGATCAATAACTTTGGCGTGGCTTCACTTGGCGAAGCGATGACACTGCTCGACAGCGGGAAGAACAGCACACACGTCTTCCAGCGTGCGCCAGTGGAGGGGCCCGGAAGTAAAATCGTGATGAAGCCGCTGGAGGTGCCACCCACGGCGCTCAATGCACAAGGTCGGGGCGATCAGTGCATTTACATCTTCTCTGACACAGAGCTGTTGGACGAGTCCATCCACGACATCTACATGACGCAGAACAAGGCATTTCATGACGGTACACGCACGACGAAGTTGGCGCCTGTTCTGCCGAGTCGCCGTCACTTGGAGGTGTTCTGCACGCAGCGCCAGACAACGTTCCGCCACACGCCACTCTGCCTCAAGATCAACACCGGTATGGGTCGGCTTGGTCTGACGCTGGAGGACCTGGAGGCGGCGATTCCGCTCCTCAAGGCGGCCGGCGGAGTGGACTTGCTGCTTCAACACTTTAGCACGTCCGGCCTCATTGGCCACTCCTTCACCACCCGCCAATACAACAACTTCCAGCAGGCCAAAACACTTCTGAAAGACGCGGGCGTGGAGGTGCGGGGCACGTCGTGCGCCAACAGCGGTGCCATTGAGCAGCGCCTCGGCGTGGACGAGACCCATGTACGTCCCGGGCTGATGCTCTACGGACCGTCTTCCATCGATCGCGCCTTCCTATCACCGCGCGAGGTGCACAAGTACCGGCCGTGGGATGGCCACGTCTGTGGTCGACTGTGCACCAAGGTGATTCGCCGCTACGTCGCCAAAGGTGGCAGCTACATTGGTTACGGCGTCACCCGGAATTTGGTGCCCTGGGACGCGCTCATGGTGCTCATGCCCATCGGTTACGCGG
Source organism: Wallacemonas rigidus (assembly GCA_030849045.1). Lineage (NCBI taxonomy): Eukaryota > Euglenozoa > Kinetoplastea > Trypanosomatida > Trypanosomatidae > Wallacemonas > Wallacemonas rigidus. The sequence continues at coordinate 36,368 of JASAOL010000514.1, forward strand.
ACGGATTCTTACGGTACTATTCCGGGATGCCCATTAATGTACGTCCGGTCACGTCTCACGGTGCGTCTCAAGACGAGGACGCACCGGCCGTGATGGGCGAGGTGCACGGCAATGTCAATATGGACATGATTGCGGTTGCCGTCTACCCGCACCGTGTAGGGCTTTCTCTGGAAGAGTTGTTGGAGCTCGTGCAGGTTGAAAGCACGGTACAGATCTGGGGCGACGATATCGCCCAGAAAGCCGCCGCGGTCAAATCCATCCCTTATCAGCTCACCTGTGCACTGACGACGCGCGTGCCGCGGACATACGTCTACGAATGACATCGTTTTATTTTTTGTTTTGTTTTCTCTTGATCGGGATGCGCGCACACGAAAACTGCCACTGACGTCGCGAAGTCAAGAAATGCTCAGGCAAGGCAAGCACTCATGTCTTTTTTTTTTTTCGTTCGCCTCCTCTCTCCTCTGTTCGCAATGGCGGTAGTCTTGTGTGATTTCTCTGGCCTTCTCATCCAGCCTATTTTATCGTCAGCGCTGAAATGAGCCACACGCACACACGGATAAAAAAGAAATACTCTACACTTTTTTTTCTAGTCTATCTGACGAGAACGCATATTCTTGATATGGCAGTGATCGTTACACCTGCTCTTCTCTCTACAGTCCCCCACACATGGACTGCTGAAGACCATTCAAAGCACAACCACACACACAACCGAAAGGAAGACACATATAGTCCATGCGCTGAACTGAACTGCAAGAGATTCGTCTGCCAAGATCGATAGGCACCAGCAGCCGACAAAAACTGTACAGGAAAGAGCGTGGAGGCAAGCATCCAGAGAGCCATGTGCGGCTCAGAAGAGATGCGCCCGCGCCGTCGCCGCAGCCACACAGAGTCAAACACACGACGGGACCACTGACTTCTTCTTCGCTCTCTCCTCTCTCTCCCAACTACTTTGGTCAACGTCTTTCTGTCTGTTGCTGATGGTGTAAACCGACCTGACACACACACACACACATTTTAACAGCATATTTCCCTTTTGCTGCGTTCCATCGTGAACTTGCTTTTTCTCTCCCGTTTTTCTCTTCGTTTGTCTTCGTAGAGAGTCAACATCGTGTACCAATGGCTCTTCGCCGCATTCAGAAGGAGCTCAAGGACATCGAGCGCGATCCTCCCGCCAACACCAGCGCCGGCCCCGTCGATGAGAATGATCTGTTCAACTGGAAGGCGACCATCATCGGCCCCGAGGACTCCCCGTACGCGGGCGGTCTCTTCTTCCTGAAGATTCACTTCCCCTCCGACTACCCGTTCAAGCCCCCGAAGCTGCAGTTCACGACGAAGATCTACCACCCGAACATTAATGCCAACGGCGGTATTTGTCTTGATATCCTGAAGGATCAGTGGTCCCCCGCGCTGACCATCTCCAAGGTGCTGCTGTCGATCAGCTCCCTGCTGACGGACCCGAACCCCGATGATCCGCTCGTGCCCGATATTGCCCGACAGTACAAGACGGACCGCGCCTCGTACGTGAAGACGGCGCAGGAGTGGACGCGTCAGTACGCCACGTAAGGAGCGGACGCGTCAGGGAGAAGGAGAGGCCGATGCGCAGCCGCACAGACACGGACAGCACAGCGACATCACTCCTATGTGGCACTGTTTATACCATGACTTTTCTCTCTCCCTCTCTTGCGTACAATTTTTTTTTGTGCTCATATTTCTCTTTTTTTTTCAGACAAATAGGCCACGTGTGCGCGTGCAAGACTTTGTTTTCTTCTGTTCTCTTATTACTCACTGCCCTTCCATGCCCGTGCGTGGTCCGGTTATCGCCTCCTCTTGGTCCGCCCACGTCTTGACGGCGCTCGCAGCGGAGACTCGCGCGGAAACTGTTGTCCCGCGTGGACCGGACGGCCAAGAACACCCACTTCCTCTCAAGTTTCGATTCTCCCTCCTTGTGCTGCCGCAACGCCGCTTCACGCGTACTTCAGCCCTCTCTACTTTGCTACTTTTATCTTGTTTCCTTTTGTGCCATGAAAATCCGCACGGACAAGACTCCACGGCGGGAGTGGTTTCCCACGAAGCAGACGGTGTGCTGAGGAGAAGAGCCTGTCCTTCTCGTCACTCACAGAGCGTGACGCGATCGAGTGTGGAGGTCTTTATTGCTTTTCTTTAAACCGATTGTCGTGTATTGTTTCAGCACATACGAACGAACGTGGCGACTGAAGAGTAGGCGCAGGAAAAGTGAAGACAAAAGACCGTCAGAAGTGGTGCGATGTGCAGCCCAACAGTCGGAGACAACGTCAACAAGAAGAAAAAAAAAAGAAGAGGGAACTTGTGTAGTGGAGCGTTTCTTTAAATGTGAAAAACGAAAGAATCAAACGATTACTACCACACTCAGCCAACCTCAAGGCTGTTGAGAGGGTTCAGGCGTACGAGAAAACAACAAAAGCAACAATCCTCTCTGTGGCGTGTAAGTGTTGCCATGCTCATTTTTGAAGATTCGGCGATGTATGACGAATCATACTCGGTCTCTCTCTCTGTCTTGCCGAGGGTGTGGACTGTCTGCTGACGCGTTCTGAATGCACTTTCAAGAAAAAACAAACAAACAAATAAAACAATAAAAACAAAAAGAGCACAGTCGATAGAGAGTGACGATAGCAACACCGTGTGTTGAGGCTTATCCCTTGCGGCGGTGCTTTTTTTTTTTTTTTGTCTTCCATGGCCACTCTCGTTGGTCTTTGGATCCCCGGGAAACACGCGTCGAGAGAAGTGGATCTGTTCTCGCGCCAACCTCCTTCGCTTCGTCTCCTTTTTCTCTCTTTTCCATGTGCGTGTATGAGAACCGACGCATGACTGCACATCTGTGTGCCACTGAGCCTGTGTACGCGCGTGAGCCACGTTCCTGCTGACACGTTTTCTTCGCCCAAATAGCAACGGCTCTTGGCGCGCACAGACCGTGGACACGCATCACAACCGGTTAACCACGACAGCAGCGGCCTCAAATTTCTCACACAAGTATCTCTTCTCTTCTGTTCTTACTCTGGTCTTCCCTGACCTCGTCACTTCTGCCTTACTTGCACACACGTACACACAAATAACTGTTTGTAAATGTCTTACGTTGTGCCATACAACCCTTCTCTCTCTGTTCCATCTCTTCTCTGACTTTTCTCTTTGCTCTGATCTCGAAGAGAAACCGAAAAGAAGAAAAAAAGTTAAGAACTCATCTGTAGTGACTGAGACTCCCTACGAGCCTTAGCTTGTTCTTGCGTAAAAAAAAAAAAAGCGTCAATCAAAGACACATAATGGCTCTTCGCCGCATTCAGAAGGAGCTCAAGGACATCGAGCGCGATCCTCCCGCCAACACCAGCGCCGGCCCCGTCGATGAGAATGATCTGTTCAACTGGAAGGCGACCATCATCGGCCCCGAGGACTCCCCGTACGCGGGCGGTCTCTTCTTCCTGAAGATTCACTTCCCCTCCGACTACCCGTTCAAGCCCCCGAAGCTGCAGTTCACGACGAAGATCTACCACCCGAACATTAATGCCAACGGCGGTATTTGTCTTGATATCCTGAAGGATCAGTGGTCCCCCGCGCTGACCATCTCCAAGGTGCTGCTGTCGATCAGCTCCCTGCTGACGGACCCGAACCCCGATGATCCGCTCGTGCCCGATATTGCCCGACAGTACAAGACGGACCGCGCCTCGTACGTGAAGACGGCGCAGGAGTGGACGCGTCAGTACGCCACGTAAGGAGCGGACGCGTCAGGGAGAAGGAGAGGCCGATGCGCAGCCGCACAGACGCGGACAGCACAGCGACATCACTCGCTTCCTATACTGTGCCCGCCTTCTCCACTGTTCTGTGTTTATCCCTTTTTCTTTTTCTTTCTTGAGAACACAAAGAGAAGAGAGCGCGTCTAGTGAGAGCTATGGGTTTTCCGCAAGGCTACACTAGATGTGAACAATGGAAGACAGGTAAATACCGCAGCAAAAGGTGCCAAGAGGTACCTTTTCTTGTCATTGGTGACTCGCTTCGTATCGCCTCATATCGCCCCGCCCCCCTTCTTACCGTTTCGTCTCGAGTACTTGTAGATAACCACCGCACAGGCACATCTCACTCGAAGGAAAGTCCAGAGCACAACCGAGCACATACTCTTACCGTGGAGTGTGAGGTCCATCGCTTTGTGCTTTTTATTTTTCTTAAAAAAAAAAAACACCTCTCTACCTTTGACTCGCGTACCTCTGCTGTGCCGTGTGTAGAGTCGGGGAACACACAGAAAGCGGCATCTCGCACGTGCGTCTAGTCTCGCGCTGAATTCGGTGCGACGATGACTCATCCACGAACGTGCTCTGTCTCTTTCTTTTTCTTTTCTTCTGCGCGTCATTTATTCCCGAAAATTTTGGGTCTTTCCCTTCTATTATTGAAGTATGAAATGAAAAAACGCACGCGCACACGGCGCCCACCAGTCTCTGCATCAACGTGATGCTCCCACGATATGGGAAGCTTTAAAACAATAACAACAACAAAACACAATACAACACTAAAGGAAGGCACCTTCACAACAGGAGTGATGTCAACACGCGCACTAGCACGGGATACGTACAAAAAGCAACCCGGAGTGACAACGACGCTTGGTGTGTGTGTGTCTGTGTGTGTGTGTGTGACGCTGACCCCTTTTACCCCGTGCGGTGGAGTGCAGTGAAGCGGTCGCAGCGGCCGCCTGTTCACGCATTCATGGGAATTGGAGTACACTTGGTGACCACGACACACGTTTGATCTCATCTTGTCGAACAGGTCCTCACGATGTGCTCTTTCTTTCTTCCCTTGCATTTGCCGTCGTCTGTCATGTCTTTACGTTACTTTGACTCCACAACGGCCACAGGGACGTACATGGTCTCTCCAGTCGCTGATGTGCACATGCGCGCTCTCATGTCAAACTCACATCGTTCGCACCACTATTCCTTCGCGTCTTCGCCTTCTTTGTTTTCTTTTTGTTCCACGTGTTGTCACGCTTAGCACTTGACGCGCGCGCATCAGCCGCTCGCACCATCGCACCCAAGTCAGAGACGAAGAGAAAAACAAACAAACAAAGAGCAGATACTTCCGGGAGCGTGTGTGTGTGATAAAGTGACAACGAATAGAGGACGCTCTGTCTTTTGTCGATCACCGAATCTCTCTCTTTCGCCGTGTCGACCATATTTCGGTGACTGGGCACCTCATGTAAAATAGCACACTCAACAGAACGAGCATACACGCGAAGACAGTTGACGCGACCACAACAGCATCCTCACTCGCGGCACACATCGAAAGCGAGCGAGTGAGAGAGAGAGGGAGCGTGTGAAAAACGCATCACGGAAACACCTCAGTAGCCACGATGGAATCTCTCGAGCGTGCATCGTTCTTCAGCGGCACTGGCACCCTGGATCGGCCAGTGAGTGGCGATAGCAGCGGCACGACCTCGCTCCGTTTGGACCGCGCGCGTGGCACCAGTGCTGTGTACGATGACAGCCAGATTGTCAAGGCCCTCTTCGTGGCCTTGCGTACCGCTGTACCCCAAGACGTTCGTCTCGAGCTCCTCCACACCAGTGCGGACGAACTCAAATTCCTCATTGCTGCGCAGCCGCGTGTGAGCTCGTTCTCACACCGCCGGCGACACTCACTGCGGCATCCGGCCTTGGCAATGGCCACCAAGCGCTTCTACTTCCGCCACCGTGAACGTCAAGCCGCGTACGAGCAGTACCTGCAGGAACAACAGCAGCAGAAGCAGCAGGAACTCGCTGCGCAGCAAAATCGCGCCATATCTTTGTCTGCGTCCCCGAAGCAGGACGGCCTTGACGTCGACGACAGCAGCTCACCGTGGTCACCCCATGCGACCTCGCCGGGCTCCATGGATGCGACGCGCAGCATGAGCTTCACCAGCAAGCGGGGCACCGCAAGCACGACCGCGAATGCCGCCACCGCAGGCAGAGGCGCTGGCCGACGCCAAGGTCGCAAAGACAAGGGCATCAACCGGTCTGGTGTCGCCACACCGCAGAAAGACGCGACCAGCAACCGCGCCTCACGTAGCGCGAGTGTCTCTTTCGCCGATTACAACGCCAGCGGTTTGTCTCCAAACGACGGACCGCTCTCCACATCCGGCTCGCGCACGGCCATGACCGCCGTCATGCACGGTACCAGCGATGATACTGACTGGTGCGACTTCAGTATGTCTGTGTCAAATGCCCTGTGGAACTATCGGCGTCCGAGCCAACATAGCGTGCACCGTCTGCAGAGCGGAGGCGGGAGCCTCAACGCATCGAACACGTTCTCCTCTATGTTGTCAGGCATGAACAGTGAAGGCGCTGGTGCCGCGCGTCGTCATCACAGTTTCACCAGCGCCAGCTCCTTCGCGTCGAGCCACTCCGTGTTTGGTGCGTTCAACACGGCGGTGCCCGCGCTGCGGGTGCTTGAGGCGGACCGCTACCAAGGCATGAAGCGTGCCAACAGCATCAGCGGCCTCGGTGGCCGCGCGAAACTCGGGTTCGCGTTGCGTACATCTGTTCGCTCTCTTTTGTCGGGCGGAATGATGGTCCGTGGCCCGCTCTCAGGGCCCTTCGATGTTAGCGACACCGGTGATGATGACGATGATGACGACGGAAATCGTAGCGTAGGACTGTTGGGCAGCTCGTTGATGAACCTCTCTGGCAACCGTGGACGCCGCGGCCAAGGACGCGGGAGCAGCAGCGCCCCTGGAAGCGACCCTCTCGCAGACGTGGGTGGCGGTTCCCCCGCGGTCGGCCTCGACACGGCCGAAGAACGCGAGTACCGACTGTACCAACAGCTCGAGGACGCGCGGTGGGATCAAATCGGCTTCTGCTACGATCTGCTCTTGCGAACTTCCCAGTCGTTGACCACCAAGGCTGCTCTCGCTGCGGCGGGAGATGCGCTGGTGAACGATGTGATTCGTCGCTATTGGGAGCGCATTACGATTTCCCCCGCTGCCGAGGACATTGACCGACAGGAGCGCCTCAAATCCAGCAAGACGGGTGGCCCCACGAGCTCGGAGGCGGGTGGTGAAGGCGCGGGCGTGGGCAGCGCCGGCTACGGGAACGCCAGCGGCCAAAGCAACGGTGGCCCCGTCGCCGCGCCGTCCACAAAGCGCGCTACCAAGAGCGGCGCGGCGTCGAGCACAAAAGCGGGTGCCGCCTCATCGGCACTGACGGCCTCCAAGCGTGTCAAGAAGAAAGGCGCGAGGAAACCGACCGGTCAGACGACGAAGCCCAACGATCAGAAAACGGCGGCTCCCTCGACGGAGGTGTCGAGAACCGCTCCCGCACAGCCGACAATGCCGGCAGACGATGAGAGGCAGTCCGGAGAGCACGCGGTGCTCGAGGACGGTGCCATGGAGGCGACAACCGATGTGAGTGAGGCGGCGCGGCCGACGTCGGCGACGGGCACAAGAGCGAAAAAGAAAAAGAAGAGGAAGAGCACCGTCACAACCACCTTGCCGAACGTCGCGGCTTACATGACCCCACTGCAGTACATTTACCTCAATATGCGCATCGCCCAGGTGCTGCTTCCCCAAAGACGCGAGCTCGAGGTGGAGATGCTCGAATCTGTGCAGGAGGATCTGATGGTCGACGCAGCCTACGAGCCGCGTGCGGCATCGGCGCGCACGTCGTACAGCGGGGTTGAGAACGCCTCCCGCGAAGCCATCCATGGCCGCAGCTCCAGCGAAGATCGCCCACGTCGCTCTCGACAAGACTCTGCGGTCGGCCACGGAAATGACTTTGGGCCTCCGCCGCAGTGGCTTCTTAGCCGAGGGGAGCCGCTGCTGCTTTCGGGGCGAGCGTTCGCCAAGGAGCGTGGTGGTGTCATTGTGGACCATCAGGCGCGCCTCGCTCGCCAGCACCGCAACAGCAGCCGCACAGGTGAGGACAGCGACGACAACTTATCCATCTCGGACACAGACCCTAACAATAGAAGCCAGCTGTCGAACAGTGCCGCTGGGGTGGTGGCGCCATGGAACCCTGATCGCCTGCCATCGATTCATTACGCGCAGTTCTGGCTTTCAATGTTGGAGCTCGCGGACAACTGGACGTGCACGGCAGGCAATTCAGTCGACATGTACATATTCCTGATGGAGCTGTACGGCGAGGTGTTCGGCCACGACTGGGATGACGAGGATGAGCAGCTCGTCAAGGCCATGCGCACGACGAGTACGTCTGCGCGGAACACAGCACGTGAGGCGGCGCTGGTGCAGAACATGCAGGACGCGCTCGATTCTTTCCACGACCTCGTGAAGGAGCTTGATGATTTGACATCAACCTCGTCAGCGAGCCGGAGCAGCTCGCGAGATGGCGACGGTCACAGTGACGGCGTCGGCGGCTCGGATGGGGACGACGGCGATGACTTGTTTCTGCGTAAAAAGCGTCGGCGACACGCCAAACGCCGAGAGAAGCGTCATCAGCGCGAAGGTGGCGTCTCCGGCAGTGACGAGGATGAGAGTGCCAACGCGAAATCGGGCAAGGCGGGTAAGGCACGTCGAGGCGTCAACGGTGATGACGACGAGGAGGACGAAGAGGATGATGCAAATTACAAGTGGCGTTACGTCGAGCGCGTCGGCGAAGACGGCAGTGTGCGTTACTTCCGTCGTCGCGTGCAGTACACCAAGTCACGTCGTCGTCAGCAGCGTGAGGCGGAAGCCCTCGCACGCGGCGACAATGCAGACGAGCTCAGTGAGCATGACAGTGATCTGAGCGTGTACATGATTGAGGAGGAGCTCACTCGAGAAAGGCGTGTACTACACCGTCGCCGTGCACGTTGCCATGTCACCGAAGAAGTGCGCCGTCGTGTTCAAGCCCGACGGCGTCGACAGAGGCGCGCGAAGATGCGCGACGATGATGCGTTCATGTACGAGCCCACGGGTCCCAACTTGGACTTCAGACGGCGGAAGTTCTTCGACTCACGGCCGCGTAAAAAGCGAAAGCTCGAGAATGACTGCTGGGGCGAGGACTACGACATGGATGAGGATCTCTCAGAGATGACCTCGTGGAGCTCGTTCAACGACGAAGATGGCTCTAAAAACGACCGTACGGCCGGCGATCGCCGGGGTCGCACCAGGCACACCGGCACGCGTCGTGACAAGCGTCGGTACGGCAGACGGCCAGGCTTCTACTACGATCTCAGTGAGAGCGGTGATGAGGGGAGTGACGGCTCCGATGACGGACTCGACGACGACGACGTTCTCGACAACGTGTCGGAGATGTCGCTAAGTGTGGTCTCGGACGCGGCCGTCAAACCAAAGAAACGTCGTGGAGAGCCCGGCGCGGAGCAACTACCGCTGACTGACGACGAACGCGAGGAGCTGCGCCGCAAGAAAAAGTGGCTTCAGGAGACGCTCGCTGAGCGCGGCATCCACATCGCCGATGAGACCTTCACCGACGTGAACGAAGAGCCACTTCTGTACGAGTTGTTGCAAATGACGGAGCGCCTGATGCGTCGAAAGCGTGCGAAGAACGCGTCTGGCACAGATGCGGACAACACGAACGCCGATGAAGCGGACGACATTGGCATTGCCGACTTCGATGCGGCGTTGCTGGCGAAGCTCTTCGCGAAGCCCAAGCAGTACACACTTGATGAGCTGCAGCAATCTGCTTTGATGGAAAAACTTCTGCGCATGGGGGAGGAGCTCGGCGCGGATCAGATGCCTCTCTCGAGCACGCAGCTCGATGACGTCCTTGCCGCACTGTTGATGACTGGTGGTGGCCGTGCCGTGGAAACCACAAGCATGCGACTTCGACGCGAGCGCCTTATCCGCGAGGCGCGCCAGCTTCGCGAGGAAATGAAGCGTGCGGAGAGAGCACGGCGTCGTCAAGAGCGTGAGGCTGAAGAACAGCGCTTGCGTGATGAGGCCGAGAAGGAAAAAGACACCTTCGACTTGACGGGCGTCCCCGGGCTCGAAGGCGAGGGACGACCCTCATCGTCCGGCGCGCGTGGGGGCTCTGCGGGCTCAGGGAAACCACACACACCGAGCAATGGTCGCCGCTCGCCCTCCACCGGGAACATCGAGGACGACGGCGACCGGCCCTTCACCGGTATGACCACGTCCTCACTGCGCGTCCCGAGCGCGCCGCCGTCGCGCCCTGGGCACGGCAGCATACGACCGGGCTCGAGTCGCGCGAGCGGCGGAGGAGGCGGTCAAGGCAGTCTATACCAAAAGGATGAAGACTACGACGCCTACTTCCAGCTCCATCCCCTGACAGCCGCTCAGCGAAAGGAACAGGAGCGGCTCTTCAACGAGTTTGACGCCTTCACGGCCGCGGAGGCCTCCGAAGGCGGTAAGTACAAGGTGACCTTCACCGCCTACACGCCCGAACAGTTCGAAGCGTTTTATCGTCACCTCCATCTCGGCCCTCAGCAGCGCGCGCTGCTGCGTGGACGTGCCCCGCTCGCGCCTCCGACGTCCGTGCAGGGTGGTACCTACCACCAGCTGCCGACGCTCAACAACAACCGCAATGTGGGCGTCCGCTACGGCTTCTCACTGGGCTCGGCTCAGGTGCGGAAGCAGTACGTCTGGTCAGACACGGCAGATAAAGCGGATGCGGTAGTGCCCGCCTTCAAGCCCGCTCCCGTGAAGCTCTTCACACTGACCACGAAGGACACACTCAACGACGCCATCGAGGAGAACTTCTCCAACTACCTTGATGACCGCGCATACAAGGAGTCGCTTCTGCGGGTTCAGGCCACCGCGCACGCCACGGTCGGCGCGTCGGCGCTCTCACGACCACCGTCTAGTGGCGGCGCGGGTGACAGTGCCGCTTCACCTCCGGCCTCGACCTCGGCGACGCTGTTGCCGTTCTCACCAAGTCGAAGCTCGATGGGATCTCGACGCGACGTGGCACACGCGGGCCCCACACACTCCTCCCCTGCGGAGCCGGCGCGACTACCGCGTATTGGTGTTGGCTTCCGACACTCCCCACAGCCGTCGTCTGCGTCCTCAGAGACAGCACACAAGTGAAATCCGGTGGTCAGTGGTCGGTGGTCGTTACTCTACTTTGCACATTTTCTTTTTCTTTTCTCCATTCACGTGTGTCTGATGGAGCGATGTATCATCAACAACAAGTCACATGCCGCTGGCGCACACATGCTAGACCACATCTCCCGCTGCGCGACGCCCAGATGCCACTCAGCGATCGCTGTGCTTATTTCCACTCGCGTGTGCCGCCCGCGTGGTCGCCGTGAGGTACTGAGTGCACACGTAGATGGTACACATGTATGGGAGGTGTACAATAGTAATAATATTATTCCCTGTACGCCACGGACGCGCGCATCGCACTAAAACGGGCGAAGGCGCCTTTCCTCTTCACCACCCACCCATATACACAACGTCTCTTCTCACTCATACCTCTCTCTGTCGGCTCATCTCACTATTCCATCACCCCGTACCCGCCTTGCAAGAGTGTTGGCGCCTCTTATTGACTCGCTAGCGTGCACGCCGTTCCGGTCCTTCCATTTCCATCTGACCGACGTTCTGTTTCTTTTTTTTTTCCCTTGGTTCGTTGACTTCCTCGCCGTTCCTTTTTTGTTTTTGTTTCTCTGTACTTTGGCGACGTCCCTATCGCACTCTTAACCGCTGCTGCACTCCCGCACGCACCGACAATGACGCTTCACACCCTCGCACGCCTGTGCCTGGCCGTGTGCTTGGTGCTCCTTCTCAGCGGCCCCCTCCCCTCCCGCGCAGCCGGCACACCTGAGAACAAGCTCGTCGACCTTGCCCCCGGGGGCGTCCGCGAGAGCGAAGACAGCGCGTTCAAAATCCCAGATACGATTGAGACCTTGTACGACCCGACATTCGATGCCTACGTGTTCCCCCAAAACAAGGTGCGCAAGGCGTGGATCGTCTTCTTCTACGCCCCGTGGTGCCCTCACTGCAAGAACATTATGCCCTTGTTCCTTAACGCCAGCGTGGTGCTCGAGAAGTCCGGCGTCCCTCACGCGCGCTTCGCGATTGTGCAGTCGCCGAAAAGCCCCAAGACGACCAAGCGCTTCAAGGTGGAGCGTTTCCCGACTATTTTGTACACGACCGGCAAGCCCGGTGAAGAGGTCGCCTTCCATTACCAAGCCGGACACACGCAGGCCAGCTTCATGCATTTTGCCATGTACCTGCAGCAGGCCGCCACCTCGGGCTCGTTCGCTGTCGATGTGTCGACCAGGACGCGGTTCACCCAAGTGGAGAACCAGCCGGGCGCGCTTCAGCGTGTGCCCTTCTACGTTTACATCCCGCGCAGCTCTCCGAGTACACCGGAGACGCAGCGCACTGCACCGTGGAACCTGGCGATTGACGGGGCTGCGACGATCGGCAACGCGCGCTTCGGCGTCCTCTATGCTCAGTCGACGGAGTCTGAGCAGCCCAAGGCATCCGACGCAGGCACGCCGAGCTACGAGACCATCGTCGCCATAGGTGAGGCGTGCGCGGCGCGTGGCACGGCTTCCGGCCCCAACGGTGAGGTCCTCATCGCGGCCTCTGATCGCTTCGCACAGCCCGAGTGCTACACGGGCCCTTGGCTGTCGCACAACACGCGCAATGTGACGTTACTGCATCCAACACTTGCCAAATACCTGACGATCAATAGTTTCCACGCGGTCGAGGAGCTCAACGCCGGCATGTTCGGCGTCCTCGCCGAGCAGAAGAAGAACTACCTCGCCCTGATCGTCACCAACGGTACTATGAGCGCGAATGAGCTGACCATGCTGACATCGCTGCGTCGCCTTGTTCAGAAGAGGTCGACGGACGTGCAGGCGATGGGCCTGCCCATCGAGGCGCAGTTGGATCTTCCCACCGTCACGTGGGCGCACGTGGACGGCATGGCCTTTCCGCTTTGGCTAACGCGCTACGACATCTCCCCGAGGGAGCTGCCCGCGATTTTAATCGTGGACACTCTCCGCGAACGTCTGTTCCGCGCACGCACACGCGCGCCGGAGCTCGACGAGATGAAGCACGCCCTCCCTTGGAAGGCAGGTGGCCCCCAGGAGGCACTCATCACCGCCTTCGTCGACGATGTTCTCGCTGACAAGTTTCGCGCTGAGAAGACGTCCATCGCAGCGACCGCCGCGGAGTTCTTCCGCACACATCTGTGGAAGGGCGATGCACTCCACACGCTGCTCAACTACGACGACTTCGCCTTCGTCGCTGTGGTGTGCGCTGTGCTCTTCTTCGCGTTCCTCATTGTTCTAGGCCTCGTGCTCGAGCCGCTGATGGAACGCTTCGGTGGAGGTATGAGCGATGAGCAGCAGGTGCGCGCCGCCGCCCTCGACATGCGTCGCCGCGAGATCGCGAAGGCGAAGAAGGAAAAAGATGAAAAGGAACAACAGGAGGCAGCCGAGCGTGAAGCGGCGGCGCTGATGCAGAAGAAAAAAGATTAATCTTGACGCTGACCGTGCGGATGCGTGCAGGGGCGAATCCACCCTGCACACTAACGAGAGAGGAAGGTGCTCACAATATAAACGGAAAGCTCTCCGATTCTTTGGGTCTTCGGTGCGAGTGAAATCGTCCTAGCGGCGATGCGACTCTGCACAAGAGGGGGCTTGTGTGCCTCCTTAGATCGTTGCGGCGGCAAGCGACAACGCGTAGCATGCGTGACTCTCCCTCGCACACGCGGTTCACTCGGCGACGTGAGGGTAGTGGCCGTGCCGATAGGACATGGCTGAGGCGCTGCCCACTGTAGCGGTCCATGCGGGCGCGAATCCGTCCATCTTCGCGTACCGCTACATACCACGGATATACTCGCAGTTTGAATCACTCTCAACGTGTCCTTCTTGTCGTTTGACCGGTTCTCTGGTCTTTCTCTCTCTCTTCCTCCCCCTCTCACAACTATCCCTCATGCGTGTCTTGTGACGGGCACCTGTGAGCGCATACAGCAAATCACACAACTCGTGTGTGCAGTGACGCCCTGTCTCTCTCTCGCCTATTAAACACTTATTACGACTTTTCCGCCTCTCTCCTCGTTTTGTTATACACTTTTTCTCGTTTCTGCTGTGCGCTTCTCTTCGCTATTTGAAACCACTACCGCTGTGAGCCTCAGCCTCTACAAGTCGTGAAGGCCAAACATGTTCCGCCGTCCGCCGTTACTCTTCTGTGCGGCGACGGCTGCCATCACCAGAAGCGGGATCGCCGCACCCGAGTGGTACGGCAAAAACTTTCGCGTGTCTTCCCGCGCGTGGGAGCGTATCCGGGAGAAGAACGCTGAGGAAGGGTTTGCCAACGCTGCGCGCGTACTGCGCCTCGCGATCGACAGCGGTGGCTGCCACGGCTATTTGTACAAGTTCTCGTTTGAGGATGCCGGGACGATCGTGCCGGACGAGGACGTGGTGGTGACGCAAAGTCAGGTGGCGAGTGTGGATGCGGAGAGCGACACCGAAACCGCTTCCGCGCAGTCATCTGACTCCGCCGACGGGTCTCCGGCTGTGGTAGTGGACAAAATAAGCGTCACGAAGCTCGAGAATGCCGTGCTCGACTACCACAGCGAGCTGAAGGGTGCGGCTTTTGTGGTGGTGGGTAACGAGCTCGTGGATCAGTCATGCGCCTGCGCGCTGTCTTTTTCGCTCAAGAAGAGCCCCAAGAAGAAGGGTGCGTCAACTGAGAGGAAGCCCGCCCCGGCGTCGTCCGCGTCTTCGTCCACCGCCGAGGCGGCGACCACTACCTCGACGACAACAACCGCGCAAGCAACACCCATCCAACGTAAGAAACGTGAGTGACGACGACCTCTGCCTGACGAGTAGGGGAGCTCTCGCCGCTCTTTTTTCTTTTCTTTTTTTCCACGCGTTTGCTTTCATTCGTCTTGTTGTGACTGATACTTCACAGATTGTGCCGCCCGGCGTTTGCTGTGCCATTTATTATTCTTCTCGTTGCGTTTCCCCGTACCTCACTGTCGTTCCCCAAAGAGTGGTCCATCCGATTTTCATGGCTCACAAGGAAAAGAGTTGTGGCGCGCGAGTGGCGCGGTGCGGCACGGCATGAGCAGAAACACGCCATCGCGAAACGCATCGAACGAACGGCGCCACCAAATCGCCGCACCCGTCACTCGCAAAGGTCACTGGCGAGCCGGGATATGCACGCGACAAAAGGAAGCCGACGCAGCGGTTGGAACGCACTGCACGCGCGGCGCGCCGTCCCCTTCTACCCTTCTCGGGCATTTTACTCGACCCCATCTGGGCGAGAAGGCCTGCCCTCGTTCGGTGATGAGCACCATCTCCACATCTCTTCATTTCTCTTCGCTTTTCGTTCGTATTTCGTCCTGCGCTCTCTCCCTCTGTACATCCCTCATGCATTCTTCATCTCTCTCGCTTCACGGCTTCACCGTCCGCGTACCCCCTTCTGGTCTTTAAAACTCTTCGTTCTTGCGTTTACGTCTCGAACTTAATGATGACACGATAATTAGCCGGCGAGGACACTTGACTCGATACGCACTCTCTCACACACTCACACACACACACAAAAAGAAAAAAAAAAGCAAAACCACCACCACAACAAGGCCTCTCCTCGCATCCGCGTGCTCTGCCATGCATTCGGAACCGGACTGTTGTATTTTTCGCTTGAAGCGTAGTCCGACCAATTTTTATTGCGACCCAGCGAGGCTTCCTGGGACCGGCTGTCCACCACCGCGCGCACAGGATGTCAAGACGTGCACACACCAACCACTGGGGCGCCCGCCCACACCCCAGCCCAAAGGCCTCACGACGAAGAAGATCAACACAGCGGCGTACACACAACAGGCGAAGCCCCGTGCTGCGTCTTCGCTGAACGGCTCGGTATGCGGCTCCACGGGCTCCCACGTCTCCAGTCGGTCTTTGGCTGATGTCGCCGGGTCTGCCGCTCAGCAGCACGCACACCAGACGCGTGGGCCACACACCGCGAATAGCACGTGGGCAGGTCCACACGTAGGCCCGTCTCTCCTCGGTGAGAGCGCTATTCGGCACGCCGCTGCGCGTCCGTCAGCGACGCATCGCGCCATGACATCGGCGGACGCCTCACTCACACCGCACTGTGCGATGGATCACCTCTCCGGCACGGGCGCCTGTGTTCGTCCGCCGCCCGGTGCGGTCACGCGTGCGCGTCCAGCGACGCGATGCCGCGCTAACCAGCAACATGTCTTCCTCTTTGCTGGTCAGGCACAGCAGGCACCGCTCTCCGCCTCGGCGAAAGAGGCAGCGGCACGCGCGGCGCAACCGCCGTGGCGATCCTCGAGCGATGCCGTGGTGTCCGAGTGCCGCTCAACCGCCGTGTCGTCGCCGCCAGTTTCGCTAGCCGCGTTCGTGCGGGGCGAAGCGGGAGAACGGGGGCCGACACCCGCAGTGCCGCCTCCGTCGTGCACTCGCCCTCAACCTGTCATCGCAGACGACGCGTCTCACCACACCGCCGCCCGCATCGCCACCTCTACGGCAGGTGCGTCCGCCCAGTCGGTCAATCGGCTCTACGGTACGGGCACACGGCTAGAGACATCTGCCTTCTCCTCTGCCAGTCTCGATGGACGCGGAACGACGGCCGCGCTGCTGCGAGAGCGCCACGGCACCGCACGCGCAGAGGCGACGGCAGCCGTGTCTCTCTCTGAGCCCACCAACTGTAGCCGTGTGCGTTACCTCGAGACCATGCAGGGCCACGGACGACTCTGGTGAGTGCCCTTTGAGGGTGCGGGCACGCGATGGTTGTATGCTGTCAGAATCCCCACACCCTTCCTTTTTTTTTCTTTTGAACGCGCCGCCCGCGTTTCCCGCGTTTCCCCTTTCGCGCTTCCTACCTGACTTTAGATCTTGCGACGTCTGTTCTTCATCTTCTTTTTCGTCGACCCTTGTTCGACCTAGACATATGGCCTCCTCGTCACGACCTCTCTCACACACAGCACATGTCTTTTCCCCCTCTCAGAGACTGCCAGTCAACGGGCGTCGTACGTACATGGTCGTCTTTCGCTGTCCTCATGAGCGTCGTCGGGCTCCGTCGGTGCACCAACGACGCCTTCGCGTTCTCTCCCCCCTTGACTCGTCGAAACGGATGGTTGTCATCTCTCTCTCTCTGGACGAAAAAAAAAAAAATTAATAATTCTCATCAACCGCGCCTCTCTCCTTCACCATCTTCGTTCTCTGACTCTTCAACACCGGCACACGATCACTGACTGTTTGGCGTCGATGCAGTAAGAAACCAAACAACACCAACGCTTTTTACCTTGGAGTGCTTGTTTTGTTTTGTTTCCGCCCCTCTGCGCCTGTGGTCCTCTTCTCCCATTCCACCTGTAGATTACCCCTTCCTTATTTTAATTTTGTTCTCTTCGTTGCAGAACGTCCTTCGTGTTTGGACCAGCTCCACTCTGTACTGTACGAATCACTTCTTTTTCTCTCAGACAGATCTCTTCTTTTCTTTTTTCTTTTTGTTGTTTTTCTTGTTTCGCTCTCTTGACTTCCGTTACTTAGCCTTTGCCCACGCACCGTGTAGAGAAACGGGAGGCTCACAACACCAAACAAAGACAGGACACGATACGTTCATTTGACGGCGCTCGCTACGTGACACAATATCATTTGTTTTCTTCTTTTCGTGCTTTTTTTTTTCCGACTCTTTATACGTATAGCGTCTGGCTCTCTCTCTCTCTCTCTCGCTTTTTGTTTGTTGTTGTGTCAAGCACTGCATCTTTTCTTCTTACATCCCCCCCTTTTTTTCTTTGCGTTTCCGCTCACCTGGTGATCGGATTGAATCCCTGTCGTCGAACAGAATTCTCGTGACTGCGAGCCTATTTTCTTTGCAAGCTCTCTTCATCCCAGCTGTCGTTGTACGTTTGTCTTGTGGCATCCTCGTTTTGAGCGAGCTCTCCAGTTTTTCCTTTCTGCCGTACTGACGTGCCTGACCACACCACACCCTGTCGCACAATCACGTAAAGTCACTGAGGGGGGTATAGCTCACCGTGCGCGATCTCTCTCTATCTCTTTGTCCCCCCATTTCCGACGCTTTTTCTTTTGTCCTTCGTTTTTCTTTGATCACTTCTCTCCTACCCCCCGCGTTCGCACGCCAGCTCGTCATAATGCCTTCGCTTCTGAAGCGGCACTGGCGCCACGCAAGCGGCGACTCTGTCGATGATGATACCGGCACCTCACACTCAGGGCACGGCTCACCCTCCAAGACGACGTCAAGCACAAAGAAACTGCGAGATGACAAGCACAGCCGTTCTCACCGCCGTCACCAGAAGGAGGAGGACTACGACAGCGGCAGCAGCAGCAGCGCGGAGCCCAGCGACGCGCACATGGCCGGCAGTCGATTCCAACCCACCGATATATGTCCCTCATGCGATGCCCCCCGCGGCAGCTGCGCGGTCTGCCCGGTGAGCCACTATCACCATGGGACGGACCAGCCGGTGCCTGTCGCGAGCGCGAAGAAGAAGGGTGGCGTGGCAGGCCTGATAGGGAAACTACGGAAGCACAGCCGGACGACGAGCGGCGTGGGGTCGACCTCGGCGTCCTCACTGCCGCCGTTGGCCCCGGAAAGCGGTAAAAGCAAGTCTTCCAAGACACACAACGCCGATGGTGACAAGCATCACCGCACCTCGAAAAGGGACGCGACACACGGCAGCGACTCAGCGACGGCGGCGGTTGGTGACGCGACTGAAGCCGCTGCGGCAGAGGTGCAGTACTACTGCTACACGGATGACGCGGGCAACACGTACTACTACGCAGCCAATGAGGCGGCCGCGGAACCGTCTGCGGAGACTGCCCGTCATGATGCGCACACATCCGCTCCTGCTGCCGCCGCCACACCCTTCTTACACGAACAAGAGCCTGTTTGTTACCAGTACGTGGACGAAGACGGCACGACCAAGTACTACTACGCCTATCCCGATACGAGTGCCGCTGTGCAGACGCCGGAGCCCCAGGTAGCGCGGACGAGTTCAGCAGGCGAAGGGCACCATCGGACCGCGAAGGCGCACGGTCGACATGCTGAAACGCCGTCTGCAGGCGCGGAAGACGAGGACGCGGGCAGCACAGGGAGAGACGATGACGGGTCGAAGTCACATCGTGACGAGCACCGCAGCGCTGGGAAGCGTGGTAGCCGTCTGATGAGCTTGTTTAAGAAAAAGCGCAGCTCGCGAGCGAACTTGTCAAGTGACGACGGCGAGGGGGAGTCGCCTAGTCGGCGTTTCACTTCTTCTTCTTCAACGGAGGAGGGCGGCAAAGGCGACCACAAACACAAGAAGCCGTCCAAGTCTAGCGCCAACAAGGGGGAGTCGGCGAAGAAGAAGAAAACAAAACATCACAAAAAGGATAAAAAGCGACACAGTAAGGATGCGGTGAGTGAGGCCAGTGTGAGTGGCCCCAGCGATGAAGACGGCACCGAGAGCAGCGAGTATCAAGGCGAGTTGGCGCACTCCGACAGTGGTGCTCACCGCAATCCTGGTGACATGACGAGACACGCATCAGCCTCTGCGTTGGACGCGGCCATCGCGGCGAGAGCGCGCGAGATCGAGCGGAACGGCGGCTCCGACGCACGAAAGCGCTTTGAAAAAGACCTCCGTAGAGCCGTGAAGGAGCTTGAGGAGACGGAGAAGTCGGAGCGACGCCAGCTGAGTCGTCAGCGGAAGGTTTTCACTGAGGACCTCGCACGGCAAAAGCGCGCGATTGCATGTGAGATGCGCTGCGTGGAGCGGCGCGTGGATCGCGCAGTACAGCGCAGTGAGCCGCAGTGATGGTGACCCTCCACGGGCATACATGGACCACACACACAGACACACAGACTCTCTATTTTCTTTCTCTTTTTCTCTTCGTGTGCGTGTCACTCCCCCTGCACTTGGCTGTCCGTCGTATCACGCTTGTCAACGAACATACAGCTGCACATCACGCCTTGACGTACGTCGCTGACACGCGGAAGATTCAACTCGCTCGCTCGCTTCCTTTTTTTTTTTTCAAATTGTGTGTCGATACCTCTGTTACTTCTGCTTTTGTTCTCGCCACGTATTGTCGTACTTGTGCGTCACACAACGGTAGTCCCCCCTAAACAGCAACAACCACAACCACCACCACAACCCACGAGAGGTAGGAGCTGTGTGTACTGCTCACTTGAACGAGCCAATGGACAGCGAAGGGAACGACTACGACACAAATAATGAGCCACCCACATAATAGTCGCTCACCGACATGTGAGCTGTCTAAGTCTTCAACAATAGCGACGAGCTCCTTCGTTCCGTTGCGAGTCACATCTTCTTCATGTTGACGCCCTCCACACTACTCATTTCTCTCTCTTCTTCTTTGCGCTGGATGGCCTCTCTCTCTCCGACTCGCCCGTCACGCGGTGCAGCCGTTTTCCTCCGTTCTCCCTTCCGTCCTCTCTCTCCCTAGACCTCTTCCCCCCTCTCCTTCTCCACCGCCCCACCCTTCATCTCTCTCAGGAGAAACACAAAAACACAAAAACAGACATGATGAACCGCTCCCGTGTATTTGCTAACTTCTGGAAGACGAAGGTCGATCCCGACGCGCCGATCAAATTTGTTCGCGCCGCCCAACACCGCCCCTACATCACCAAGCTCGAGTCAGGGAAGCAGTACTACTGGTGCTCGTGCGGCTTGAGCAAAAACCAACCTTTTTGTGACGGCGCACACAAGGAGTTCAACACGAAGCACAACACGTCCCTCAAAGCGATCGCCTTCAAGGTAGAGAGCTCGAAGAAGTACATGCTGTGCGGCTGCAAGCAGACGGGTAACGCGCCGTTCTGTGATTTGTCACACGTGGGCGTGCTTTTCCGCACAGCTACGGGCCTGGAGAAGTCGCACCCTCTCTCTCAGTCATAGTACCAATCTCTCTCTTTTTATCTCTCTCGCTTTCGCGCTGCACAAGAATGAAAAAAAAAGAGAGAGAAAAAAATAAAGTGGCGGAAAAACTAAAAGACACGCGTCTACCGCTCACCGCGTACTGACAACAGCCTCAAGACAGCCACGTATACAAGGACAGTACACCATAAAGAGGAAGAGCATGACGCATGGCGCATGCCTGGCAACAAAATTGACGAGAAGGGGAGAAGGAAAAAACAACAAACGATACCACTGATAAACGGAAGAGAGAGAGAGAGAGAGAGAGAGAGAGAGAGAGAGGATGTCGCTGTGCAGTAGTACGCACGTCAGACGATCCGTGTCCCGTACGTGTGATTTCTCTCACTTCTTCTTTTCTTTCTTCTTTTCTGCTTCGCTGCTGTGTGTTGAGCCACTGGATCCTCTCCACTTGGTCAGATTTGTTTGTGTGTCATCTGTCCCCCTGCGTATGTGTCGTCCTTGTGGTCTTTTCTTTTTCTCGTTGTGTGTGTGTGGTGCTCTTCTCATTGCCCTCCCTTTCTCTTGTCCTCAGCACGAATCCATTTACAGACTTACTTCCTTATCCCGCATATTCCCATTTTTTTCGCACTCTCTCTCTTGTCGCCCAAACAAGTAAGAAGTCGAGGAACGTGTAGAACCACAATCGGTGGACGTGCGCGCACGCGCTCAGTCGTATCTTTGGCGTCGACACAACCAACTTTTGTGTTTTTTTTGTCTTGTTTCCCTCATTCTCAGGCGCGTCCTGTTTGCTTCCGTTCAGGTTTTCTTGTTGTCGTGGCGGTATCCGCTTTCCAATCGATCAACCTCCGAAGAGCAGTTCGATTAACACAATCGGACGCACACGTACCG
The DNA here is from genome assembly GCA_030849045.1 of Wallacemonas rigidus. Taxonomy (NCBI): domain Eukaryota; phylum Euglenozoa; class Kinetoplastea; order Trypanosomatida; family Trypanosomatidae; genus Wallacemonas; species Wallacemonas rigidus. The sequence continues at coordinate 58,021 of JASAOL010000514.1, forward strand.
ATCAAGCCACAAGAAAAAAAACAACAACAACAACAACAATAGCAACAGCAACTACATGCGTGAGTGAGCAGACTGTATTATGCATCCAGTGTGTTTTCTTTGCCTACTCCGACCTCAACCGGGCTTGTACTATGGCGTTTTCTCTGTTTTCTTTTTATTTCACATTTCACTCCACGCACGCACAGGTTTTTGTTTTGTTTTTTTTGTTCGGTCACTGTTCTCTTCACGCTTCTCCCACGATCGAGTCATGCGTAGAGGTCGTCAGCCGAGGAAACTAGGAAGCTCCCGTGGACAAAACACACCAAAACACAAGAATGAAGAAGGGCGAGAGAGAGAAAAAAAAAAAAAAAGAAATCCACAAAAGTGGCATGGCGCTCCCGTACGGCGAGAAGAAGGAAGGCGGTGCGATGTCACAATACTGCTTACCAGCTGTGTTGACACGCCCAGTAGGCGCGGCCGCACGCACCTGTAGTTTGTGAAGCTCTCATTGCACTTTGTTCCCCACACCCATGCAGCTGATCGGTTACACTTGGCGCACCGCCCTTCGCCTCGAATGTGCACTCGCTCTCACACGTAACTCTCCGTGCGGCTTCCATCGCTGATTTCTTCGTCCTCGTCCTCATTCTCCTCCATCTTTGTGCACGTCCACAACAACAATTCGAACGCACATTGTCGTCACACCCACCCACACACACACACACACCTTGTACAGATCTGTAGTAATTTGTTTATTTATAGCAAACCCCCCTTTTCGTCACACATACACACACACACATCAAGCGCCGTACACATACCTGTCCGTCACCATGTCTGTGAGTTTCTCTACTCTGGTCCAGCGTGCGCGCCCTGCGTCCAATCACGCGACCTCCGCCGCCCTCCGTGAAACGCTCCGTAAACTGCCCCCTACCAACGTGTCCGCTCTGGGGAATGGCGTGCGCGTGGCGTGCGAGGAGAACCCGAACGCGAAGATCGCGACCGTGGGCGTGTGGATGGACGCCGGCGTCCGTTACGAGAACGCCAAGTACGCTGGCACGGCCCGCGTGCTGGAGAAGTGCGGCTTCCTCGCCACTGAGAACCAGACCAAGGATCAGATCGCCAAGGCTGTCGACGAGCTCGGCGGCCAGCTCTCCGTCAACGTGGGTCGCGAGCACACCTACCTGTACATGAAGGTCGCTAAGGAGAACACCGACAAGGCCGTCGGTCTGCTCGCTGACGTCGTGCGTAACGCTCGCATGGCCGACGAGGATATTGCCAAGGCGCGCCAGCTCGTGCTCCGCGACCAGCAGCTCTTCGAGGAGCGCCCGGATGATATTGTCATGGATAATCTCCACCGCCAGGCGTTCGACAGCACATCACACGGCCTTGGCACCCCTCTCTATGGCACCGAGGAGGGCGTGAAGCTGGTGACGGCCCACGAGCTCAAGCAGTTCCGCAACAACACCCTCGCCGGCAGCCGCCTCGTCGTTGTCGGCACGGGCGCCGTTGACCAGACCAAGCTCGAGAAGGCGGCGGAGAGCCATTTCGGCGACCTCGCCAAGGGCACCGAGAAGATCGCTGGCCTCCCTGAGAGCCGCTACGTCGGCGGCGAGTACCGTCTCTGGAATCTGCGCTACAAGACCGTGCACGTGGGCTGGGGCTTTCAGACGTGCGGTGCGGCCTGTGAGGACACGATCCCGCTGGCCCTCGCCTGCGAGATTCCCGGCAACTTCCACCGCTCCCAGCACGAGCTCGGTCAGCACGCGATGCACCGTGTGCTCAAGACCTTCTCCTCCCTCGATCACTCCACCCCCACCAACACCCACTTCAACGAGAAGTGCATTGAGGTGGCGAACCCTTTCCTGAACACGTACAAGGATGATGGTCTCTGCGGTATGTACGTCGTCGGCCGTCAAGCAGCCGGCGGTCCGGGCGATGGCGGTGTGATGGTGGAGGTCCTCCAGTACACCATCGCCGAGTGGTGCCGCTTTGCGCAGAAGATGCTCCACGACAACGAGCTCGCTCAGGCCAAGGTGAACCTCAAGTCTCAGCTTCTCTTCAACATGGACGGCAGCGCCAACTCCGCGCAGGACATTGGTCGCCAGGTGCTCCACTACGGTCGCCGCGTACCTCTCACGGAGATGTACGACCGCATCGACGACACGACCGGCACCAACGTCCAGGAAGTCCTTCAGCACTACTTCTACGGTCGCAAACCCGTGTACAGCTACCTGGGCTACATCTCCTCCATCCCCAACTACGACTGGACCCAGCACTGGTCGTACAAGTACTGGTACTAAGCGCCACGCTGCTGAGGGCGTCTCTCGCTCTTCTTCCGTGGTTGGAAGATCTCTTCGTAAAGAAGAACCTTGTTGTCCGTGTAGCCTGTCTGCGTTCCTTCTTTTGCTGTTTAGCGTTAGGAAAACTCTCCGTGTATGTACTTGAATTCATCACGCGCTTTTTGTTTTGTCTTTGTTCTTGAGTGTTGACAACCGAAGGTCACGCACGGTGCGCGTGTGTGAACAGACAGGTAAACGACGAAAAGGAAGAAGGAGAACACACACACACACACCCACACAAAACAAAACAAAACAAAAAAAAAGTATGCGAGAACCCAGTGGTGCGCGTCAACACGTGATGTGAGTGAGGCGAGCACCCTCAAGGTACTTCGTGGGATCGCTGCAAGACTCCAAGAACGAAACGTAACCGGTAAAAGCAATCAAGTAATCAGCCGCACCCTCCCACGTCACGCTTATTGTGTCCTAGGCGTCACAGAGCAGTGACAAAAAAGAAAAACAAACAAACAATAAAATAAAGCACTGTACCAGGGAGAGATGACGCGACGAGATCGCGTAGCAACACGTGCTGTTTGTCAGGTGTGGCTCTTGTATTGTTGTGCACGGGACAGACACAGACAGAGGGTAGCGGCTCCGAGGAAGGACAACAGAAACAGAGGAATAGGCCATCGAAGCTCGTAAGCGCCACGTGTAGGTTTCCTTCTCTTTTGTTCTTTTTTTTTTTTTTGGAGGATACCTCCTGGAAAAATGAAACCCTCAACACCAACAAATATAAGAAACACACAACGAGGATAAAGGCGCTTACGCAGTAAAGTAGTGATTGTGATGTGCACTCGTCGTATCCACGAAGATGCACGGAGTTGTGCGGAGGTGTCGGGCGTCACGCCCTCCTCATCTCTCTGTTTTGTTCTCTATCTTATCTTTTTTTCCTTTTCTTGATTCTTATAGGCACTTCCACACCAAACAGTATTGCTCCCACTCCTGGCGGTTTCACTACCACGATGGGAGAACAAAAAGACAAAAAAAAAAAAGACAAGCAACCAGTAAAGATCACAAGACGATCGGCACACGCCCATCCTTTTGTAGACACAAAAGCGGTAAACGGGGAGCGCGGACGTCGTCGTTGAGGACGCTGCTGCCATGTACGCCTCGTCACCTCGTCGCCCCGCTCGATCCTTTCTGTACAAGGCATGCTCGCTCACGCTTTCTGGCCTCATCCATCGATCGCCGTCGGTACGGCGTGCGTATTGGCGGTGCCCCTACAACCCAACCCTCCACCACACCTCGCAGCACAGCTCGGATGTGCGGCCGCGTGTGTATGGGTCGGTCAGCCCACACCCACCCACCACACAGGAGGAACATGAGCATGAAGTCTTGGTCAAAGCGTTGCATCCCGAACACGTTGAGCGACTCTCACATCACTGTTCCCGTCCGCCCCCCCATACTCTCTCCCTCTCTCTCTCGCGCTATCCCTCATCCGTCTCCACGCTTCAAGGAGGAAAACAACAAGCGACATTACCGCTGATCGTTTTTTCCAAGAGCCACATAAACAGGTATCGCCTGCAAGGATTCTCCGCGTTCACTCCAAAGACGAAAAAAAAAAAGGAGAAGAGCTCCCATTAAAAAGCGTTTGACCACACCCAGCAAAGCAAGGGGAAAAAGTCAAGGAGAAGTCAGAATTATAGTACCCGGGACGCACACTGAGAAGGAGAAGAACAACCGCAGCAAACCGTGCCTCGTCACGCTCTCTTGTCAGCGTCTCTTTTGATATTAGCACCGGCGTCCTCTTTATCGCACTTACTTTGCAGCTTTTTTTTTTTCTATTTCTTTTCGCTTGCTACTTTGTCGTTTTGTCTTTTCTTCATTGGTACTCGTAGACGTGCTCCGCCCTCGTTCTTCTTCCTCTCTTCCGTGAGCGAGTGACAGTCGTTGTCGAGGAACCCAGGCGCACACGTCATCAAAGAAGAGCACCCCGCCTCTGGTTCTTTGGTCTCTTCCTGCACCGTCGTCATGGACCGTCTCCGGAAGTTACTCGCCGCCAAGGTTGAGCGTGAAAAGCAGTTGGCCGCATCTGGTGTCGCACCACCGGCAGAAGACACCAAGGAATGTTGGCTGTGCGGTAAAAAGACCCGCACACGGTTTCGGTTTCGAGATGGCATGCGTGTGTGCTTTTCATGCTTCCGCATCACGTACCTGACGTTGGCGTTGCCCTACATCGACACACCTGCCCGCCGTCAATCGGACTTTGATTTTCTTCGTCGCATCGCGCAGCTGGAGAAGCGTACCGATACAGAAAGGGGTGACGCGTCGACGGGCCCCGCAGCCGCACGCACAAGCTCCTTGACCGCCTCCGGCCTGGGGCCGCTCCTCTCCACGGTTGAGGTGGCCGATCCGTCACAGGCGCACTTCGTTATGGACGCATCCTTTATGCGGCGCCACCGCTCGCACACCTCCATCACAACATCGTCATCACCAGCCGCGAAGAGCCTTGCGCTGGCGCCGACGATGAGCGACGCCGATGCGGACAAGGCGTGGTCCTGTCCCGAGTGCACATACTTCAACCGTCCAGGACTCCGCGAGTGCGAGGCGTGCGGCTTCGTGAACCCCGGGACGGTGCAATGCCCTGCCTGCGGAAAGCGCTGCCCGGTGGTGAACTCGGAAGAGGCTGGTACAAAGTGTACCAACGGCAAGCTCCACGTTGTGTGGCGCTGCTCGGAGTGTGAACACCTCAACACGCTCGACGGCGACGCGTGCGGCCGCTGCCACAAGCCGCGGTACTGGGCCTGTCTACAGTGTACGGCCCTCCACAACAACCGTATGGGTCAAGATGGACTGCGCTACTGCGCGACGTGCGAGAGCTACAACACACCCGACGACGTCGTACGCGGTCAGGCGAAGATTGAGCGCGAGCACAAGAAGGCGGAGCTTGTTGCCGCACAGCAGCGCGAGGACAGCCGACGGGACTACGAGCGACGGGACTACGAGCAGCGCGACAGCGACGGCGGTGGCGTGCAGTTCGGCGTGAACGACTCGGTCACACTGGCGGAGGTGCAGCGGCAGAACGAGATTGAACGCAACCGCAAGCGCTTGCAGAGGCGCCTCGCCAGCCTGAGTGTCCCGCGCCACGAACAGAAGAGCGACGGGAACTGCCTGTTTGCTGCTCTCGCCCATCAGCTCTTCGGCAATACGCGGCTACACACGCTCGTGCGGTCTCTCATCGTGGCTTACATGCGTGCGAACGAGGATGATTACGCCATCTTGTTCGAATCCAAAAAAGAGTGGAACGACTATGTCGAGCGGATGACGCAGTCAGGCTGCTGGGGCGACGAGCTGTGCTTAAACGCCGCCGCGCGCTGCTTCTGCGTTAATGTGCACGTCATCACGAGTGACGAGAAGCGGTGGCACATGATCTTTCAACAGGATCAATTAGGCCAGTCGAACTCGAACTTACGCGATGAGGTCGCCGCGTTGAGCCGTGGACCACCGCCACCGACCTCGATCCACGGCGAGACACCCACGCAGCTCTCGTATACACGCCGCACGGGTCATCACGGTGGTGTGCCGCCGCCCGCGTCCAGCTCCGCACTCGCGGGTAGCGATGCGGTGTGTCTTTTCCTCGCCTACCAGGCACCTGTTCACTACGACGATATCACGCCGAGTCCGGTCAAGACCATCGTGCTCTCCGACCTCCTGCAGCCTGAGCTCCACATGCTGCTGAAGTCCCAGGGTGGGAGCCCACCGCCCCCGGTCTCGGCACCTTCGTACGCTCAGAGTGGTGCGTTGGCCGCACCGATGAAGCGGGGAAGTGGGTCTGGCACGACGTTGCCGACCACCTCGACAGGCGCGACGCAGAACGCACCGGCACACGCACAACCACCTGTGTCCCTTCCGGCGCTCACCCGCTCAAGTACGGGCAGCGGGAGTGACCTTCCCACGCGCGCTGCGATGACAACAACTGGACGGGTGATCGACGCGCATGAGAGGGCTGACGGGAGCAACGCGCGTAGCTTGGCGGTCCCGCGGAGCCGTGGTTCTGGGAGTAGCGCAGGTCTCTCCACCGACGCGGGCACGCTACCACCGCCAATGTCAGCCAAACCTCCAGGCTACTAGCGAGTCGAAAATGGACAAAAGCCACGACGGGTGCAACAAACAGAATCGTGGTAAAAGGGGAAAACATGGGTGTCGAGGAGAGCACAACTCTCTGCCTCGTATGCCAGAGGCCTCGCGTGGCGTTCTTCGCCTTCCTCGTGTCGTGCTTGTCGTGGTGCTTGTGGTTCGCTTGAAGGTTGTGACCCAGCGTGTGTTTGTTGTTCTCCCTTCTCCTCTTCTGTTTCAATTTCGCTCTCTGGTATACCACGAGCGATCATCTCCGGCAACTACCGTTTCCACATTCTTTGCTCGTTCTGTGCACTCATGCCGTGCACAGTATCTGCTCATCGGCGCATTTTCTTTTTAATCTTTTGTGTGGTTTTCGGTTTGCCGAAAGGGAAACAAAAAAAAAAAAACGAAAGATCACAAAAGCAAGAAATTAAAGCAAAAGCACGACATCAACAACAACAACAACGACTGGTATCCTCACGTCACCGTCGCGTTCCCATTTACTGCCGTTTCCCCCTTTTTTTTTCTTGTGTGGTCTCCACTTTTTGGATTTTCCTTTTTCGTGGTAGCATACAATCGATGCGGATCGCGTGGTGTCGCGATCGCAGTTGCTTTTCCCCTTTTGCTGTGTCTGCGACCAGTCCGATGGCGCAGCCTCTTTTTTCTTCGGCGAACAACGTCGACATGAAGTTGAGCGTGTACTTGTGTGTGTGTGAGAGAGAGAGAAGTAGACCGCTACACGTGTTTTTTTCCCCAAACGAGGCAAAACAAATGGACAGCATTGCGCCAGGTATATGGACACTCACAGGCACTTGATCAATCAGAAAAAGAAAGAAAAAAAAAAGTGAAGCTCACTGTCGAACAGATGACGCATATCGATGAGGAGCCACACGGATGGCAGCGCTCCTGTTTCGTTTCTTCCTTTGTCTCCTCACTTGTGCCTCATTTCGCCTCGCTTCTATCGTGCTCGTCTGTTCAGCTCTCGCACACCACACACATCCATATTTATGGACGAAACGTGTCAAGCGCACTTTTACACGCACTTACACACTCACTCACTCAATGGACTCTTGCGGGTCACAACAGAACAACATATTTCACATACTTAACCAATGAGACAGACACGTCTCAAATCGGCCTCACTCGATGAGTTTGATTGTGGTAACAAGGACCGGGTGACGGTGCACGGCGCATCCGCTTGCGGATAGGCACAGGCGCGCTCGCTCGTCTTTGACGGCAATCCTAATCGCTTGTTTTCTCAACATTTTCCGCCTGCGCACAACGAAGAGATGACGAATGCGCGAACGACTCTTCGCTTCTGCGGTAGCGATGGGTACCTTGAGCCGATACCTGTGCTCGCACCGCGCGAATCGCAAGACCGTCATCGTGTGGTCTTTCCCTTGTCCTCCCTGTCATGCCCTCGTCCTCTTCCTCGTCCTTCATTTTTCATCGCGCACTGCCAACGCGCTCCCCCAAACCCCGCTCGCACTCGTGAAGAGAGAGAGAGACCCAATTAGCTTTTTAGCTTGTCTCTCGATTCTTCTTTTTTGATTTTGATTTTTGTCGTCCCATCCTTTCTTCGGGCGATGCTGCATGACGAAAAGTACGTACCGTCAGTGCGGCGCGGTGTTATCCACCTCAGTCCTGTGCCGCGCAACATGCGACCGACTGAAATACAATCGCACTTCAATCGCTTTGGTGAAATTCGTCGCATGAAGTTCGTCCCTTATCCGAAAAAAGAGCGGTGGCCCGGCGGTCCTTTGCTGCCCCTTCGCTTCCGCGAGGGCTGGATGGAGTTCAACGAGGCCGCCAACGCCAAGCGCGCTGCGGAGACGATGAACGGACTCGCTGTGGATGTCAAGCGCCAGCGCAAGTGCCACGGTGAGCTGTGGGTGGTCAAGTTCCTCGGTGCGGGCTTTTCTTGGGACAACCTCATCGAGGAAAAGGAAGAGAAGCGTCGTCTGCGGCGTGCGACTGAGGTGCAGGCCCGGCGTACGGAGCGCGATGCCAATGAAGCCTATCGCCGCCTGGTGTTCGCCTCATTCGCACAGAAACAAAAGCACAAACAGGGCCAGTCGACCGTGCGAGAAGTAAGTGACGAGGACGAGGCACACGGCGAGGCCGCGCTCGCCGGCACAGCAGCGCCAGATCCAACGCACGAAAGGCCAATGCGTAAAAGGAAGCGCATGCACAAAGAGAGCGACCACGCGGATGCTGTCGGTGAAGAGGAGGCTATCGTGACGTCAAGTAGCGCGCGTCGTGCGCCGCGTCTTGGCCAGGAGGGTACACTGCCCCCAAAAGCAAAGACGCCTTCTTCCACGGCGTCATGCACAGACGCCAAAAGAGCCACGGCGAAGCATACGCGTGAGACGAGCGATGTCAGAGAGGCTGAACACGGTGAGAAGCCAACGCCTGCCGAGCGTGCCCGCTCCCAGAGACCAGATGAGAAGCGAAAAAGAAGAAAAAAATAAAGTAAATAACTGAGAAAAAGAAGTCGCCGCCACTGAGGCCACCGCTGTGCGATCACAGCATCACCAGGACTGATAGTGGGTGTGCTGCCGTTTTGTTTTGTTTTGTTCTGCTCTTCTCCCACCTAAGTCGTGTAATCCAAAATCGAATCTTCCAACCACGAGAACGCAAAGGACACTAAAACACCACGCACACACACTCTCTGTCCACAAGAAAGGCAACACAATGAAAAAGGGCCAGCCAGCAGTGAAGTGGCAGCATCGATCGGCGCGCGTGCAGGCACAAGAGAAAAAAAAAAAGAAAAACAACAACCCAGCAACAACAACAGCACCGAAAACGCTCGGCTGATGTTCGCTCCCACACCACGTCAAACGTCACTCTTCCTTTCGAACGACGGTGTTGTGTTCTGTTGGTCAGCTCTCTTATCGTCTTTCCTTGATTTCAACTTGTAACGTTCTTTGTTCTTCTCTTCAAACAAAAGAAAGAAAAAAAACAAAATCATTATTCCCTCGACACCGATCTTTTTTTTTCTCTCTCTCTCTGCGTCTCGCTCCCTCCTGCGAGAAGTTCTTTTTACTCAAGGTATTCGTCTGCTGCCTTCCGTAAAAACGTCGACCGGTAGACTCACGTCGGTTGTGTCTGGGTCCGTTGTTCGTCGCTCATCGTTACGCCTTGCGCTTCTCTCTCGCCATCCCCACAGCTGCGCTGCCCCTGTGACGTTGATCGCCACACGCCGGTATTTCTTCTCGCCCTGCTCACCTGTTCACGCCGCACGCGCATCGCCTCTGCTCCGTCACATGGGCAACCCATCCAACGCCGCGGGCGCCAAGAAGAAGGCCGCCGGTGCGGGTGCGCCGGTCGATCTCAAGTCCATCGCTGAGCCCTCGTTCTGGACGCATCGCCAGGCTATTTTCGATCGTCTCTGGACCGAGCAGCAGGCCCGCAATGAGGCTAAGAAGGCACCCATCAAGGTGACCCTCCCTGATGGTAAGGTCATGGAAACAGAGAGCTGGGTCAGCGCGCCTATCGATATTGCGAAGCGCCTGTCCAACTCCCTTCCTGAGAAGGTCATTGTCGCCAAGGTCAACGACCAGCTCTGGGATCTGACCCGCCCGTTCGAGGGTGACTGCCAGCTCGAACTTCTCGACTGGGACGACAAGGAGGCGCGTCACGTGTTCTGGCACAGCTCCTCGCACGTCCTCGGCTACGCGTTGGAGCGTGTTTTCGACACGAAGCTCTCCGTCGGTCCGGCACTCGAGGAGGGCGGCTTCTTCTACGAAGGTGAGACCACCCGTCCCGTGACGGAAGGCGACTACCCCGCCATCGAGGCAGCAATGCAGGAGCTTGTCAAGCAGAAGGTGCCCTACCAGCGCCTCGAAGTGCCCAAGAAGGAAGCGCTGGAGCTGTTCAACTACACCGAGTTCAAGTCGAGCATCCTCGCCAGCAAGGTGCCGGAGGGCGGCTACTGCACCGTGTACCGCTGTGGCATGCTTATTGATCCCTGCCGCGGCCCCCACCTTCCAGACACGGGCCGTGTGAAGGCGTTTGCGATAAGTAAGAACTCATCCTCGTACTTTGGGGGTAACGCGGAGAACGCGGTGCTTCAGCGTGTGTATGGCATCGCGTTTCCCAAGGCCGCTATGCTGACGGACTGGAAGAAGATCCAGGAGGAAGCCGCCAAGCGTGACCACCGCATTATTGGCCGCCATCAAAATCTGTTCATGTTCAACGAGGTGAGCCCGGGTAGCTGCTTCTGGATGCCACACGGCACGCGCATCTACAACACAATCGTTGAGTTTATGCGCCGCCAGTACCGCCGTCGCGGCTTCGAAGAGGTCATCACCCCGAACATGTACTCCTCCAAACTGTGGATGGTCTCCGGTCACTGGGATAAGTACGCGGACAACATGTTCTTGACGACGTGTGAGAAGGAGCAGTACGGCCTGAAGCCGATGAACTGCCCCGGCCACTGTATGATGTTCGCCTCACAGCCGCACTCGTACCGCGAGCTGCCCATCCGCTTCGCCGACTTCGGCGTGCTGCACCGCAACGAGCTCAGCGGCGCGCTGACGGGACTCACGCGTGTGCGCCGCTTTCAGCAAGATGACGCGCACATATTCTGCCGACAGGATCAGGTCACGGAGGAGATCGAGGGTGCGCTGCAGTTCCTCAGCGATGTGTACGGTGTGCTGGGCTTTAAGTTTCTTCTCTGTCACTCCACGCGCCCGGAGAACAAGCTCGGATCGGATGAGATCTGGGATACCGCGGAGGCGCAGCTGCGCGTGGCGATGAACAAGTTCGCGAACATCCCCCATGAGCTTCCCGACCCCTTCCACCCTGGTCAGACCTTTGTGTATGACGGCAAGCCGGAGGCGATGAAGAAGCTCAAGGTGGTGATGCGTAACAACGCCAAGAGCGAGGACCCCAACGTGTGGAAGGGCCCCAGCCTGGCGGAGCCGTGGTTTGAGAACACCGGTGACGGCGCCTTCTACGGCCCCAAAATTGACATCCAAGTCGAGGACGCCCTTCACCGTCGTCACCAGCTCGCCACTATTCAACTCGACTTTAACCTACCTCAGCGCTTCGGTCTCAAGTACACGCTCGCGGCCGCGGCCACCAACGAGGAGGCGGCTCCGGCCGCGGCTGAGGGCGAGAAGAAGGCGGCTGCGGCGGCACCCGAAGCGCTCGCCGCCAACGTTGCGGCGACCGCAGGCACCACGGATGCGAAGAAGGTCCAGAACTACGCGACGGCGGTCAAGGACCTTGGTCTAGACCTTGAGCTCGACGCCAATCAGGCGCGGCCCGTCATGGTGCACCGTGCCATCCTCGGCTCGCTGGAGCGCTGCATCGCTATCTTGTGCGAGCACTACGGCGGCGAGTGGCCCTTCTGGCTGAGCCCGCGTCAGATCATGGTGGTGCCAGTGTCCAACTCTGGCAACGCCGAGTACGCGCAGCAGGTGCGTGATCGCTTGCACAACGCTGGCTTCTACGCGGACGTGGATCTGGGCACGCAGACAATGGACAAGAAGATCCGCACGGCGGCACTCGCGCGCTACAATTTCATCTTTGTTGTCGGCGCACAGGAGCAGGAGTCGCAGTGCGTGAACATCCGCGGTCGCGGCGAGAAGCGTCTGGGCAACAAGACTCTCGACGAGGCCGTCGCGTGGCTGCAGGAGCTTGTGGATACCAACTCGACCGAGTACTGAGCAGCAATAAGAAAAAGCCAGAATTTCAACATGCAGAAGATCTCAATGAAACAGACCAAAACTTGAAAGAGTGGAAACAACGAGAGGAAGAAGTGCGTGCCTCTGTGAGTATCTGATGAATTCAATCGACTATCGCGATGCACCAAGAAAACGCTCGCAGCAAAAAGGGGAAAAGAACGACACAAATGACTTTAAAAAAAAAAGAAGAACCGGTGCTGGCGCATGCACGCACTTCGGCTAACCAGCACTGGAGGCGAAACAACAATAACAACGCCTTGATCATTCTTTTTCTTTTCGCCAATTTACTCATTACCCATTTAGTTCTGTCCTTTTTTGTTGTTATTTTACCTCACTTAAACAGTAACACACGTGGATTTATCACTTAAACGAACATAAACACACGCACACACACACACGAAAAAAAAAAAAAAAAGTGCGCCTTGCTCATAAAGACGTTTCTGTTGTACAAGCGTCCCATCACTCCGTGCGCGTCAGATGAGGTGATGATCTGCTCAAAGACGATTTCGTGAAGCGAACTGCCCCCGATAAAATACAAAAGGAGGCGGCCAGGCAGCCGAAGACGTCGCGAGAAGATCTAACGATTTGCTTGATTCACACACTGTCTAACCATTGTCGTCGCAGCACGCCTGCAGGGTCAACAAGGTGCGATAAAACAGAAAGAAAGGACGGCCCCACTCTATCTCAGTGAAGTTGTTCAGGGATATGCATCTGGACATATCCACGCGCGCCGTGTCACTTGACCTTTAGCAGACCCCCACATTTACCATTTACTGTACTCTCCTCCTCTCTTCCCTGACTGCCAATACCATCGATGCACACGCACACACACACAAAAAAAAAAAAAAAAGATTTCGTACTGTCCAAGAGCAAGCGAAAAAGCCTAAAAACTGTGTTTTATTGGACTCATACTCCACTATTATTATTGCAAGCGAATAATCCAACGAAATAACTTACCCCCAGTCACACCGAGACCTGAAACCAGAAGAGAGAGAGAGAAACAAACAAACAAACAAACAAAAAAAGAAATTCTGAACAAACGTGTACTCAACGGACCGATCTAACGAAAAACTGTCCGTAGCCGTACCACTGTTGACTTCTTTCTTCTTTTGTTTCTCATTTGTGACCATCAAAAGAAACGAAACGTGTTCGTGTACCGTGTTGTGTGCATCTTCTTTGTTGATACGCACACGCGACAGCAACAACAACAACAACAAGTAAGGTCCTTCCAACAACAGCAGGAAGCAACGTGAAGAAAGCGCATCGCACCCACCCACACACACACACCAGACGCACTCAACCATGGACTGCAACACCGGAATGCAGCTCGGGCAGCAGTTCAACAAGGATGCCTCGATGATGCGGGGTGGACTGCACATGGACCCTGCGATGGCTGAGCAGGATATGCTGCTGGCCGCCTCGGGGGTCATGAGCCCGACTGGGGGAGATTGGGCCGGTGCGTTCGCCCTTCAGCAGCAGCAGCAGATGGCGGCGATGCGGCAGCAACACGAGATGGAGCAGGCGTTCTGCCAACAGCAGCAACATCAGATGCGGTCGGCCCAGCAGGGCCCAATCATGACACAAAACCCAATGCAGGGCATGCAGCACGCGAACATGTCCATGATGGCGATGAGTGGCCTCGGGATGGGTATGATGATGCCGCACAGCACGTACCAGCCCATGAACGTGTCCCAACCGACGCAGCAGATGGCGCGTCAAAAGCCTGTCGACATCGCACCTGTTTCTCAAGCCGACAATGCCTGGGCGGAGCAGTTGGGCCAGAAGGAGTGGGCGCAGGACTACAGCACCGCTCAGACGTTTACGATGGAGGGCCAGGACAACAAGACAATGGAAGAAAAGACCAAGGAGAGCGGCTTCTACCAGTTTATGGATCGCGTCAAGAACCGTGAGATTCTCATCGATGAGGAGAAGGGCGAGGTCGTGGCCGGCCCCGGCCCAGAGGTGGAGACCGCCGAGGACACGGAGAATCTGCGGCATTTGTCTGACCTGGCCGGCCTCGACATGCCCCCGGGTGTGTTCGAGCCACAGACAGCCGGTGACAGTGAGGCGCCCTACGACGCCAGTCCCAACATGGATGATACGGATGTTGAAGATTGGGTGAAGGAGTACGCCGCGATGCAGGAGAAGGTGAACAAGTCCATGAACAACACCGATTACCCATTCGAACCGAACAACCCGTACATCCACGGCGAAGATCCGTTTACGCAGGCGCAGACGTTGCTGCAGCTGGGCAACCTCGCCGAGGCGTGCCTCGCGTTAGAGGCCGTGTGCCAGCGGGAGAACGACAACGCGCAGGCGTGGCGGCTGCTCGGTACCACACAAGCCGAGAACGAGAAGGACGCGCTGGCGATCATCGCCCTCAACAACGCCAAGCGTGTGGACCCGCGTGACCTTGAGGTCTACGCAGCACTTAGCACCTCGCATACCAACGAGCATCACACGGAGGTGGCGATGGAGTGCCTGAAACTGTGGCTGGTGAACCACCCAGAGTATGAACAGCTCGGTTCGATCACCATGGAGCCCGACCCGAATCAGGACTTGGAGATGACAGACACCTTTTTCTTTGCAGATCCCACCAAGTTGCGCGAGGTGAGCACGCTCTACCAGGCGGCGATTGAGATGAACCCAAACGACGTTCAGCTCTTCGTCAATCTGGGCGTCCTGTACAACATCTCGCACGAGTTCGACCTCGCGACGGAGAACTTCCGGCGCGCGGTGGAGATCCGGCCGCAGGACGAGAAGCTTTGGAACAAGCTCGGCGCCACACTGGCGAACGGAAGCCATCCCGAAGAAGCACTCGCCGCGTACAACCGCGCGCTGGACATTAATCCCGGCTACGTGCGTGCGATGTACAACATGGCCGTCGCCTACAGCAATCTGGGACGGTACCCGCAGGCTGCCCGGCAGGTCGTGAAGGCCATCGCGATGCAGGAAGGCGACACGAATCCGACTGGCGAAGGCTTCGCCATGGCCACGCAAGGGATGTGGGAGTTCTTGTCGATGGTGCTCAACCTCATGGATCGAGATGACCTGGTGGAGATGGCGAGAAACCACAATGTGAAACCGTTCATCGCCGAGTTTGGTCTCGAAGGTAAAGTGTAACGGCAGCTAGTCAATCCTGACCCTCGGCTCCTGCACGACACAGCCGTGTCGATGGACAGACGCACACGCACACACACACACAGGACGTCGAACGTGCGGTGTTGAGAGTTTCTGGCAGTGCCCTTTGCTCCGCGTTTCATCTCTTCTCTTCGCTTCTGTTCTCTTCTTTCTGATCCGCCCGACATCATCCCCATTCCTGTGGCTCTGCGTGGGTGGGCTACGTCGAACCAGCTATCCGAAGCTCACGGCAACGCGAAGAGCCTTTTTCTTTTGTTTGTCTACTTCATCAATCGGCGCGATATCCGACAAAGAAAAACCATATTTGTACACGAAAAAAGTACGCAACCACATACCAGCAGCACCATGAAGAAAAACGAAAAAAAAAAAAAAGATCAAAGCACCAAGTCTGCAGACACCGCTGGAGAAGAGGGCCCCACCGCGTTTTCGGATCGCAGCTGTGCCGTGGAGAAGGTACCCCACATAAAGCCGCGTTGTTGACTGCCCCCAACACACAACGAAAAAAAAAAAAGAGAAGACGACGATATGCGCATACCAACACCATCCAAGTCCACTGTCTGACGAAGCGAATGCGACGCGCGCCTTGATCGCTGCACGTGCCCACTTCGCAAGAGCATCTTTAGGACAAGCGTATGTCTCGCGCGCACGACACACACACACACACACTCACACCATTTACCTGACGAAACGCTGGTATCGTTGGGCTCTCGTGCTCCCTCACCTCACGTCACGTCGGCTGTTTCTCCGGTCTCTCACGCCTCTTTTTTCCGCGCTCACTCCCTCTGCTGCCCGTGCTACGGGCCACGCGAACCTTCGATGTCATTCCGATGGTCATTGCAAACAACTATTCACACACGCCTCCGCATCCAGCCATTCCTTAGAATCCATTCGCATCCGAACTCACAATCAAGCCCTGCTGTACTCCCCTGTCGACCAAGCAAGATGGGCAAGACCGTGCTGACGTGCCGTAAGGGCAACGGCTCCGTGTACCAGGTGCACGGCCACAAGCGCCTCGGC